>APFE031736711.1:75262-92034 GCA_000404065.3 Pinus taeda
ATATAATATTTTAACTTTGGTAAAATATTTCAATGCTCAAAAGTAATTGAAGGTAGAATAATTTAGTTATTTTAAAGAAATGTGTAGGTCATTCAATGTACAATATAAAATATTATTAATAATAAGTTATTCAAAAATACAATTTGAACAATGAAAAATTACACATGGTAAGAGATTAAATCTCTTGACGTGTAAATCTTTTTCAACCTTTGCATTCTAAAAAGAGTTTTGCATGTGATAAGATTTGATCCTCCCTCTCTACTCTTAGTAGATATGTGAGGCTGATGTGTAATTATGTTGTTGAACTTGGAGTTGACAGGTGCCTCTTAAGAAAATACTTCAAATAGAAAAAATGTTAATTTAAAAAAAAAACATTATAAAACAACAATAATCTCATTATCATGGAACTTAAGAGGGCTTAACAGTCCAGGGAAACTTAGAATACTGAAAAATATGATAAAAATGGAAAAGCCACAAATATGCTTTCTCTAAGAAACCAAATGTAATAGCTGTACATTAGGTAGCATTCTCTCCAAAGCATGGCCTGGTTGTAACACGATGGCGGTGGATCCCGCAGGAGCTTCGGGAGGGTTGGCAATTGCATGGAACACAAGGGAGTTAACCCTCACTGACTTCCATGCCTCCCACCACTTCATTCAAGCCACCTTCCACATCCTAGGTACCAACATACATGGGTACCTTACAAATTTCTATTTCCTGCAGGAGGCAGGAAACAAATCTGATCTTCTCGACATGATTGAGGCTCTCAACAACAACAGATAGCACCCTCTTCGGATCATTGGAGGAGATTTTAACATGATCACCTCGTTGGAGGAAAAGATAGGCAGAAGAAATAGACTGGAGCAAGAAACTACCCACTTCAGAGAATTCATCCAAGGCACCTCTCTAATCAACCTGCAATTTTGTAATGGCAAATACACTTGGAGTAACCGCAGAGTAGGGAAGAAAAAATTGCCTCCAAACTGGACCGATTCCTCATATCCAACAACTCGGTCCACTTAGGAGGAGATATAACGACAACAATACTCCCCCATTCAGGCTCGGATCACTAGCCAATTTCTCTCCAATGGCAATGACCAGGAAACACCACCGGAAGACCATTCCGCTTTGAAGAATTCTGGCTTACACACCCTAACTTCAAAGATTTCATCAGGAACACTTGGAAGACCTATATCCCACTAGAGAGCTCCCAAATGTTTCAGTTCCAACAGAAACTAAAACACCTAAAGCAAATCCTAAAACGTTGGAATCATGAAACCTTTGGGAACATCTTCCAAGCGCAACAAGACCTGAATAAGGAAATGGAAGACGTCAAGCAAAAAGTAATCACAGAAGGTCATATAGAGGAAACCCTGGAATAGGAGCAGCGCATTCACAACAAGCTAGAAGAAAGGAGAAAGCAGGAGGAGATTTTATGGAGGTAGAAATCCAAAATTAGATGGTTGAAAGAAGGTGAGCGGAACACCAAATTCTTTCACAGAACCACGGTTCAAAGAAGAATGCACAACAATATACCATTCATAAAAAAGAGAGGCAGGGTAAGGATTGAAAAACATGAGGAAATTGAGGAGGAACTTCTAAATCACTTCAAGTAGGTGCACCAAGAACCCATTACAGACAGACGACCAACCATAGAAAGAATCACTCAGAAAGTGCCAAATCTAATCACTGAGGAACACAACGAGCTCCTCCTCAGGCCTATATTGATATAGGAGGTGGATACTACCATGTCCCAACTCAAGGAAGGTAAAGCCCCTGGCCCGGATGGCTTCACTATAGCTTTCTTTCATACATTCTGGGAGCTGATAAAACTTGAGGTCTGGCAAGTAGTGGAGGAATCGAGAGATCTCCATTGGCTCTTACCTTCTCTCAAATCAACTTTCATTGCACTTATACCAAAGGAGGAGGATTCTAGCACCCTGGATAAATTTCGGCCGATTGCACTTTGCAATGTCATATACAAGGTAATCTCCAAGGTCATAGCCAACAGGTTGAAGCCACTCTTGCCTTTGCTCATCTCTCCAGAGAAATCGGGGTATGTCAAGGGAAGACAGATCTTGGACGGCATAATCCTCTTGCATGAGATAATACACTCCCTCAAACATTCCAAGCAGGCAGGTATGATTCTAAAGCTTGATCTTTCAAAAGCCTTTGATAAGCTCAGTTGGACATACATACAAAAAATGTTAAATACTTTTGGATTCTCCCCTATCTGGATCCACTGGATTATGAGTCTAATCACATCCACCTTATTCTCCATTCTTGTCAAAGGCATCCCGTCTAGACCCTTCAATCCCTCTCATGGAATCAGGCAGGCCGACCCTCTATCCCCCTTCCTCTTTGTCCTAATGGCTGAGGGTCTGGGACGCCACATTAAAAATGCCCTCCTCTGCAATCAGCTTAAAGGTATCTCCATTCACAACTCCCCTGCAACTACTCACCAACAGTTTGTTGATGACAACATGCTATTTGGATATCCTTCAATACACGAAGCCTCCCGCTTCAAATCCTTGCTCAGTGACTTCTCTGAAGCCTCAGGTACCAGCATCAATAATTCCAAGTCTCAGATCTTTTTCTTCCATACCCCGCTTATTGTCAAGCATGCGGTTATCAGAATCCTAAGATTCCCCTCTGCCGCTCTCCCATCCAAATATCTTGGAGCCCCCCTCATTACCTCAGCAATCAAGCATTCTTCATGGCGCATTCTCATAGAGAAACTTGAATCCCGCCTAAACATGTGGACACACAGGACTTTGAACATGGCAAGTCGGGTGGTACTCATAAAAGCAGTTTTACAAGCTATGCCGCTCTACTTATTTTCAATCCTAGCAGTGCCTAAATGGGTGTTAAAAAAGTTAAGGGATATCCAACGAGGTTTCCTCTAGGGAAATTCAGCCACAAATCGCAAATGGGCACTGGTAAAGTGGACCACATTCTGCATGCCCAAGGAAAGAGGAGGTATTGGCCTGAGGGATCCAAACCATAGTAATGCTATCATGTGTGCCAAAATTTGGTGGCAGTGGCTATCCTCCCCAGAAAAACCATGGGTAGTCATCTGGACAGCTAAATATGCTAATCAAAGACCTCAGGAGGAGCTCATCAGGTTTATCCCCAATGTCAAAGGCTCTCTTATATGGAATGTGGCCAAACAACACTACCAACTGATAGAACAACACAATTTTTGGGAAGTAGAAAATGGAAGAACAACACAATTCTGGACAGATGCCTGGAATCAAATGCCAAAGCTCACCAGCATTCTAAATCCACCTCCTCATCTCATCAAAGAGGATCGGCAACAGGACAAGATTTGGCAATACTGGACGCTGGAAAGAAAGAAAGGCTTTAGGAAATGGAAGCAAGGTGACCATCTCAACCAAATAATGGAGATCCCACTTACAGATGATCTAGAACAGGAACTTTGCAAAAGGCGCATTAGAAATTTTTAAGATAGGGACATTCTGCGATGGGGGTACATGCCTGAAGGAACTTTCACCACGTCTAAAGCCTACAAAATTATGTGCGTTGACTTGACCCCCCCTGACCCACTCTGGAACAAAATCTGGGGGTTTGGATCATGACCCAAGGTCTCCTACTTCCTTTGGTTAGTGGGACACCAGATAATTCTCACTTGGGATAAACTCAGAAGAAGAAACTATCATGGCCCCTCCATATGTGTCAATTGCAAAGCCCAGGAGGAAACTATTCAACATCTCTTGTACGCATGCCCCTTAGCCAATCAGCTATGGGAGAAGGAAACCTTCAGATGTCAAAGAAGATGTAAGCTACAGGATGATATCATAAACTCACTGAGGCATTGGCAAGCGAATCCATACAAAAGTGAAATACTTAACCACTTATGGAATATTCTACCCGTGCTTCTGTTATGGAGCATATGGAAAGAAAGGAACCAACAAATATTCAAGGACCAAGGCTCATCGGTTGAAATTATCTGGAGTAATCTCTGTGGGAATCTAAGAGAAACTCTTCTGCTTCGTGCATGGATGAAGGAGGACCTTCCAACTCAAGATAATGAGAAAGCCATTTGGGAAAACTGGAATTTGCAACTCCCTCAGGATCCCCTCCACAAAATCTCCCCTAAAAGCAGCAATACCAAAAAAGCTTCTTGGGCAGCCCCTCCAAAGAACTACCTCAAGCTCAACTTTGATGGAGCCTCAAAGGGAAACCCAGGGCATGCAGGTTTTGGTGGAATCTTTAGAAATGACAAAGGCTCGCCTCTTCTAATCTATTATGGAAACATAGCATGGGATACCAATAACTCGGCTGAGTTGGAGGGAATTTGGCAAGGACTTATTCTCTCAAGAAAATACAACTTTCATCCCCTGGAGGTGGAAGGAGACTCACAGATCCTAATCACCATGGCCAAGCACCTCCTAAATGGCTCCCAGACAAAGAAAATAGCCACCAGTTGGAGGCTAGAAGCAAGATTGAAAGCCATGGAACAAGAGCTCCTCACCAACAGAGCGATCACCTTCAGCCACATAAGGAGTGGCTGCAACAAGGTCACTGACTTCTTGGCTAATGTAGGGGTGGGTAATGAGCATACTATTAAAACTGGTACTCTAGACATTCTAACAAATGATGCACAAGCTCAGGAATGTAACCGTCTGGTTCAACATGATGTTGTCCCCCCGGATGCAGGTGACAACCTTCGACAATTATGAGATGGGACGGGCAAGAAACGTGAGCCACCTTCTCGCCATGTGGCCCTGTGCCGTGTCCACATGGGAAGATGTTCAAAATCGACGGTGCTGGTACATTAACAAATGCATCCAGCACAGGAGCATTTACGCTCCACCCACCATCGATTGCAACACAGGGTTTGGCCCCTTGGCTCTTATGGCGGCCACAATAAATGCGGGTGGGCTTCGAGGTAGAGGAATTTGTATTATTAAGGGAAGAAGCAAAGATTTCGCCATGCTAATTCAGGTTTTTGTTGAGGTCTCACTGTTGCTGTGGAGCTGGAAGCTGCGTCTGAATTCTCAGGCCACCTCCGCTCCCTCAGCTTCCCAAACTGCTCCTGGCCTCCGTCTCTATGCTGGGCTCATCTCCGTCTCATTGAACCCTCCTCAGTCTATTGCATACCATCCCCCGTCGACAATTCATTTTCTATGTCGCCCAAGCCGCAACTTGGCCCTGCACTCCCCTGCAACCATGGTTCGCCAACGAATGCTCAGTCGTCATGGCTTATCCCATGGAGGGTCTTCACGCCCTTCCGATGCAGAGAACACATCCCTCCATTTCCATTGCCACTGTCACTGCCCGTTTATGGCTCTTAGGCCAAGCCAATTCTTGCCAGCCAATCCTTCGAGGACCTCTTCCTCGCCATCCTTCGGTTCTGCGGTTTTCACCTTCAATGCCTCCCTGAACCGCCCCAGAATCAATGCACATGTCTCTGTGCTCTTCATCGAGGAAGCCCGGGAAGAGGGCGAGTCCAGTGCACAAAGGGAGAATTCTCCACCTGCGGAACCTAGGAGAGCCATGGAAATGCCCTCTACTATTCCAGTGAAGGATTTGGTTGATCCTATTAGCCAGAAGGCAGATGCTGGAAAAGAACCTGTCATGGAGGCTGCAGAGGAGGGCCAAAGTAGGAAGCGGAGGAGTATGGCTGGTGTAGGATCGTGGAGGAGGTATCGGAGGACTAGTTGCGTCTGCGCTCCAAGTTACATGGCTCGTTTTGAAGAAATTTGGTCAATATGACTTTGTGTAAACAAGTCCAGGTGTCAATGCGTCTTGTTTTTTATGGGTATATGTGTCGTGGAGTTGGTGTTCAGAGGGTAACTGTGCCTAGGTCGGTGCTCTATGATTTTGGAACTCCCCTGCAATGGAACTTTTTTTGGTCGACGCTCGGTGTCCAGGTCGACGCTCTGTGTCCAGGTCGGTGGTCTAAGGGTTACTGTGTCCAGGTCAATGCTATATGTTTTTGGAACTCCCCTGCGAGGGAATTTTTTGGGTAGATGAATGCCTATTTGTTGTTGCTATACGCAGCTAAATTCTCCAGGTAGCTGGGTTTTTTGACAGCAAGAATGTAATTGTATCCTATTTCTGTAAATAATAGATTAATTTTACCGAGAAAAAAAAAACAATAATCTCATTATCTAGGTCTTTGTCAATATTACAATCTAGTATGAAAGAGATGTGCTAAAAAAATTTCACTTTTACTTTTGGAGTTCTAAATAAAATATTTCCATATCTATATTAAATAATATAATTTTAATATAACTCTATAGATAAAGTAATTAAAAAATTTAAAAAACTTCTATTTCTTTTATAAATATTAATTCAATAATAAGAAATTATTCAAAATATTAATTTAATATAGAATATTCAAAAATACAATTTAAAGAAAATGAAAAATTACACATGTTAATATGTATAGAAAACCACTATAAATCAACCACTAAGAGGATTAAATCTCTTAACCTAATATATATGTAACATATTCAATGCCCTAAAAAACTCTTAGGGCACATAGCGTAATATCCCCCATTAATGTAAATATTTATTTTATTTACTGCAACCAAACAGACTATTACTATTTGTTTGAATTATAAACTATTTTGGAATCCAATTATTGAAGAATAAATTTTGTAGTTATGGGTAAATACTGTTCTACTAGGTAATTAGCTATGGAAACAGTTAGGTGTTCCAAAACTAAATCCTAGAGTATTTTTACAAAAAATGATCAAGAGGATGGGGATCTGAGATCAAGAGATAGAGGGGACTTTGTTGAAAGGTTAGACAATCTATAATGACTATGTCTGGTTAAGACCTGATAGCTGGTAAACCTTAAAGTCTCTAAAGAGAGAGAGAAATCTTGAAGTAAGGAGTAGCGCAGGGGAGAGATTTACCAGAGCAGGTAATCTCACGGTAGGGAGGAAATTAAAGTGCAAATCCTATATCAGATTTAGTTATGGACAGCGTAAACAAATAATTACAGAATTGTTTATATAAGTTGTTCATTGAATCTAAGAACAGTAGCTAGGAGATTGGCTAAAGTGTTAGAGGTATAATTGTCAATTATTATGTAAAAAGTATAGGTAATGTTTTCCTATTTCTAGAGTATGTCATTAGAGTTCTTTTGTATTTAATTGAAACAATTCTTTTAAAGAATAATAGAGAATCCGAGGAAAAAACCTTACAACATTCGCAGGAAGAAACTGTATTAAGAATATCAGAATATTTAGTAAAGAAACTAGAATGACAAACAAATTCTAGGAAAGGTTAGGTATTCCCTGTAAACAGAACTATTACATTAACCAGATAAGGTAGATTTCCCTATATTTCATCTTATAAGAAACTAGGATGAAAAACAAATTCTAGGAAGGATAGGTATTCCCTATAAATAGAACTATTACATTAACCAGATAAGGTAGATTTCCCTATATTGCATCTTATATAACTCAGGAACATCACCTAAAATCATCTATTAACTGAAAGAATGGTAAACATTGATGGATGAAATAATCAGGTATACATTGCGATCAATAGACATAAATTGTTCTCAAATTCTAAACCATAAATCTATGCATGCATAAGAACTCTGTAGATGCAATAAATATACAAATTAATTCTGAATAGTCACGGGGAAAAACAAGAAATTGAACAAGCTCACAAATTTAGTCATGTAAGACAAAAGTAGCGACTTCTAGACATTTTCATTGAAATATAAAAGATTATAGTCTTCGACAGGCATCACATATTGTGGCATTACGAGCTCCAAAAGAAAACACTTAAACATTTTTTCTTGTAAGTCAAAAATATTGAGATTTTAGAGAACTAGGGCTAAATCTATGCAAAAATATTTACAAATTTCCGAGCTGCATTACATAAAAAAAAGTGTAGAATAAACCCTCAGAAGAATCAAGGAAGGATAGCCCTCGACTTCCAAAAAAATAAAAAACTCTATGTTTAAATAAAAACTTAGAAAAATAATGAAACTCAGCAACAAAATATGAAAACCTCTTCTCAATTATAAACCCTAGTCATATATTTAAGTGTTCCAATATAATATCAAGGATGTCGGCTAGAGAGCCCTTTACTAAAATACCTTCACACTCAGCCATAGCCATAAGCCTCCTTGCCTTATTAAAAAACCTCACACAAACTTATGGAAACAAACTCAAGACAAGCTATCAGTGGCGCCATGACTCCAACAGTCTCGAAAGACCCATCTAGAGTTTTATTTACAATCTTTTTAGCTTGGTGACCTGTCCATAAAAACCCTATTCTAGACAAATTTAGAGATATTCATATTACCTGGAGTTTTTTGTGGACAATGAAACTATAAGGAGGGTTTGCCTCAACATGAGTATGAATATTCTGCCTCGGGAGCTAAACCTTTCACCATAATAGAGAGATGGTATTAGAAATATGCAATGGAAATAGGAATCAATAATAAACATTCTAAACCTTGAAAAACATAGATAGTTATGCAGAAAGAAGATCTGAAAGCTTACCTTTTGAGAAAACATCACAGGCCTGGCCTTCACAGAACGAATTCCAGAGCATTGAATTGGTTTTGGGTTCTTCAGGGCATTCTGAGTTGCCAGAATGTATTGGAAATGGTCTAGTGAACCTGAATAGCAGACAAAGACAACCATCGAAGGACAGACCAAACCCATAACCTCTAAAAAATTCTAGAGTTAAATAATGACAACTTGAAACCTCATTGTTGAGAAATGAAGGGACGACAACCTGAGGACCATTCGATTCAGTGAGCCAAGGTGAGTCGTTGATGGAGGAACCTGATCCCAAGGGTTAGGTGGGATAAGGACAGATGGATCACCTCCAGGAAGCCACCTGGACCTAGACAATCAAAGGACTAAATTCACCTGCGTTTCTTGCGTGAGTTTCAAGGTTATGGCCTATGAATATTCATACAAAGGCCAACATTGTACCCATAGGTTTTAATTACACACAATTGTAACCATTATAAAGTCAAATTCCATGTACTTCTAAAATCCCTCTGCATTAATTATTCAATAATTAATAGCATGTAAAGTGCAACCATTGTATACATATAAATTTGATAATAACAATTATTATGGTTGTTAAAAGTTATACATAATGGTTAATCCATGTTTATGTTTTCGTTTAAACTTATATATGTATTTATGGGGTGACTTAATATGTAAAAGAACTCATATATATATATATTAGACTTTGATAGATAGATGTGTTACATATAGTATCAAATCTCTCAGGTTCCAAAACTGAGGCCTCTCGAATAAGGAATAACAAAATTGTGTTATGCAATAGGAGATAACAATTAAATAATCAATATAAGGTGAGCTAGAAATCTACCACATGGTTCCATATTTGTAATAGGGCCAACTTCATTTCAGGAGGAGAAACTTGAGGTTTGGGTGCAGCTGCATGATGATACGCAAAATCCCAATGCAAACCTCCAGACAACTATCCAAGAAATGAAAGGGGAAATGGCCCGACTCCAGGCAGATAATGAAAGATTGATGCAGGAACAAGAAAAGATACTAAAAATTCCCTCAGATAGATAGAATCATTGGCCACTAGCCCCCAATCCAGAGCACGACCACACAACTAGGGAACAAGAGTTCCAAACTAAAAATATGGAAATAGGAGGAGGATAAGAAAACCAAGAAGAAGAATCAAGAAATGTGTCTGATCACAAGACATAGAAGAAACAAAAGATTGAACTCCAAGGGGATTTTCATAAAATCAAGCCTCCTCTCTTTGATGGTGAGCAAGAAGAGGCAGTGGAAGCATGGTTAATTAATTTTAACAAGTATTTCCAGCTATACGAATATGATTACAATTTGAAGGCCCATTTGGCCATTTTTCAGCTTCAAAGGAAAGCTACATTGTTGTGGGAGGATGCAAAAATATTCCATGGGGTTGATGAGCAAAACATAACTTGGGAGAAATTCCAGAAATTCTTTAAGGGGAAATATTTGACCGAGAGGTTTTATGATGAAAAAGCCAAAGATTTTGCATGACCTCCATCTAGGCCAAATGACCATGGATGAATTTATAACAAAATTTACATCATTATTGCGATAATTTCTTTATATTCATGAAGAAAAAGCTAAGGTACAATGGTTTTTCAGTAGTCTTCCATTGTTCATGAAAGAACGGATCGAATTTTATAATCCAAAAACCATGGATGAAGTCATTCAAAAGGAATGAATATTTTATCAGCAAAATAAACCAAAGGGAGATACTAGTAAAATATGGGCAGACAAGAAGGGAAATAAATTCATTCCCAGCCATAAGGGAAATAAGAGCACCAACAATGAGTATATAAAGGTAAAAGTAATAGGAATGGGAATAAGTCCAAATTTAGAGTACTAGGTGAAGCTAAGACAAATGAACAAACTGGCAGAAGTGAAACACAATTAATTAATAGACCACCTGTATAGTGTTGGGGATGTAGAGGTCCACATTATGTCAAAAGTTTCCCTCAACGCAAGGGAACAGATCAAATCTTGCAAATTTGTGAGGAATCCACTGTGGGAGAAGTGGCAACAAGCATTCCTAAGATTAGCACAACTCTTGAAGATCATCAGCTAGAGTTTCAGCCAACTATAGTTAAATTTGAAGGTACTATTTTTTACCAAACTTGTTGTATTTTAATAGATCCTAGGGCTACTTTAAGCTACATTAGTCCCAAGTTAGTGGAACAATGTAAATTACAAGTTGTTAAATTTAAAAACCTATGGTTAGTACAGCTAGCAATAGGGGCAAAAATAAGAGTTTTATCTAAAGTAAACAACTGCCCCTTGAAATTAAATGGTCAACCTATCATAGCTTATTTAAATGTGCTACCTCTAGGGTCATACAATATTCTGATAGGTATGGATTGGTTAGAAAAGAACTAGTCCTTAATGAATAGTAAAACAAAAGCTATTTAGCTACTGAGATGAAGTGGGAGAGAGATAGGAAATTCAAGGTGTTCAGAGACCTCTACAATTAAGGCCAATAATAGCCTCCCAATTACCCAAATGCATCAAAAATTATTTTCAAGTTAATGCCATACAGTAGTGTATGTTGAATATAAATATAATTCTGTATCACTAGAGAACAAAGCTGTGATACAAAATTTTTCAGATGTGTTTCCTGAAGAAATACCAGGCCTACACCCTAACAGAGACATAGATTTTCCTATTGAGCTGATTCCGGGAGTTGCTCCAGTTTCCCGAGCACCATACCAAATGAGTATATTTGAGCTAAAAAAATTAAAGATGCAACTCCAAGAGTTTCTTGATAAGAAGTATATCTATCCCAGTGTGTCTCTTTGGGGAGCTCCAGTTTTATTTGTTAAAAAGAAGGACGAAACCTTGCAAATGTGCATGGATTACTGCCAGCTAAATAAGTTGACCATTAAAAGCAAATACCCCTTTCCCGGGATAGATGAGGTCTTTGACCAGGCGAAAAGCGCAACCGTATTCTCAAAGATTGATCTCCACTCTAGGTATCATCAGATCAGAATAAAAGAGGGAGATATTGCAAAAACTGCTTTCAGGATGTGTTACAAACATTATGAGTTCGTGGTCTTACCATTTGGACTAACTAACACCCCAGCAATGTTCATGTGTCTCATGAATGGCATATTTCATTAGTTCTTGGATACATTTGTATTAATATTTGTTAATGACATACTAATCTATTCTCAGAATGTGGAAGAACATAAGGAACATCTCCGTGTTGTTCTGCAAGTCCTACGAGATCTCCAGTTGTATGCCAAGTACAGTAAATGTGATTTCTTTAAGGAGAAAATCTAATACTTGGGAAACGTCATCACCAAGGACAGAATTGCGTAGATTCGGAAAAGATAAGAACCATTATGGAATGGAAAATACCAAAGGGTGTAGTTGACATAAGATCATTTATGGGCTTAGTAGGTTACTATCAGAGATTTGTGGAGGGTTTCTCCCACGTAGCCTATCCTATCACCTCTCTACAAAATAAAGACAAAGTGTTCCAATGGACCCCCGATTGTCAAAGGAGCATTGATTAGCTCAAGCATCTTCTTACCACAGTGAGCATTGCTAATTCCAAAAAAGAATATGTGGTTTGTACTGATGCCAGTATGGAAGGACTGGGTGGTCTATTAATGCAAGAGGGGAGAGTGATTTCCTTCAAATCTTTGGATCTTAAAGAGTATGAGCAAAAGTACCTAGCCTACAACTTGGAGCTAATTGTGGTCATTCATGACTTAAAAATGTGGTGACATTACCTATTAGGTAAGAAACTCTTGTTAATGACTGACCACCATAGTCTGATAAATTATTTCAAACAACCAACTTTAAATGCCAGGCAAGCTCGTTGGGCAGATTTCCTGAGTGAATTCAATTTTGAAATTAAAAGTTTAAAAGGAAAAGAAAACTGGGTGGGAGATGCTCTAAGCCAGAAGATAAATTGTTTATATGAAATTTCTTTTAGTTTATCATGAACTACCTTTTTTGAGAAGATTCAAGAATCATCCATGGAGGATCCAACATATAAACATTTATAGCAGAAAGCAAAAATTCTTAACAACCATGAACAACAATTGGGCTATGAAATAAATGCAGAAAATTTGTTGATTTTTAGGAAAAGGATATATGTGCCTAACCAACAACATCTTAAAAATCTCATTCTTGATGAATACCATAAGATCCCTTATGTAGGCCATCCCGGGTACCAGAAAATGATTTCTGCTCTACGGAAATAATTTTTTTGGCCTGGTATGAAGAAGGAAGTGGCAGAATATTTAGGCAAATTCTTGGAATTCCAACAAGTGAAAGCTAAGCACCAACATCCAGCAGGGTTAATTCACCCTCTACCTATCCCAGAATGAAAATGGGAAACCATATCTATTGATTTTATTACCAGGATGCCTAAATCGAGGAAGGAAAATGACTCTATCATGGTGGTGGTGAAAAAATTGAGCAAATATGCTCATTTCATACGCATTCAATCAACTTATAGAGCAGTCCAAATTGCTAATATTTTTATGCAAAAAAAAATTAAAGTGCATGGAATCCCTAAGATGATTATTTCTTACCGAGATGTAAAATTTACATCAGCTTTCTGGAAAGCCCTCTTTGAAGGATTGGGCACACAAATTTACTTTAGTATAGCTTACCATCCGCAAACGGATGAGCAGACTAAAAGAGTAAACCAAGTTGTTGAAGACGTGTTGCAAACATATGTAATGCAATAGCTCACAAAATGGGAAGATTATTTGCACCTAGTGGAGCGTGCATATAACTCTGGGTACCATGCATCCCTTTAGATGAGCCACTTTGAGGTTTTATATGGACCCAAGTCTTCGACACATTTAAGTTGGAGTAGACCAGAGGAAAAACTATATTAGGGTCGAACATGTTGGAAGAAATGGAGGAAATGGTGAAAAATGTACGGGTTAATTTAAAGGTTGTTCAGGACTGGAAAAAGAACTTTGCTGATCGGAAGAGGAGTTTCCGAGAATTCCAAGTGGGATACCATGTCTAGATTTGAGTGCGAGCCAAGAAAAACACCTTACAATGGGCTGGGTGTGCTAAACTAGCACCCTGATATTGTGAGCCATTTCAAATCCTGGCTCGAATCAGACTGGTGGCTTATCAACTTGCCTTACCCAGTCATATTCATGTACACAATGTCTTTCATGTTTCTCTACTTAAGAAATATTTATATGACGCTAACCACATAATCTAATGGCAAGATATACAGGTAAGGTATATCTATATATATTATATATATATATAGATATAGATATAATATATATATAATATATAATATAGATATATATATATATATAATATATATATATTATATAATATATATATAGATATATATATATATATATATATATATAGATATATATTATTATATTATATATATATAGATATATAATATATATATATAATACTATATATATATATCTTTACAAATGTGTTAAATAACTAGTTAGTGACTTAACATTTTTGTTGCAATGTTCAGGTCGAACCAGAAAGCAAGTTCTTGGTCGAACCTCTGCTTATACTAGATTGGAGAGAAGTAAGGCTGTGAAAACAAGTTATCACCAAGGTTAAATTGTAGTGGCAACAGTACGGGCCCGAAGAGGCCATCTGGGAAGATGAAGAAGTCACGAGAGAAAACTTTTTGGGTTTATTTGCAGGAAGAGAATATCAGGACGATGTTTCATTTTACGGGGGAAGATGTAATATCCCCCATTAATGTAAATATTTATTTTATTTACTGCAACCAAATAGACTATTACTATTTGTTTGAATTATAAACTATTTTCGAATTTAGTTATTGAAGAATAAATTTTGCAGTTATGGGTAAATACTATTTTACTAGGTAATTAGTTATGGAAACAATTATATGTTCCAAAACTACATCATTTTTACAAAAAATGATAAAGAAGATGGGGATCTGATATTGAGAGATAGAGGGGAATGTGCTGAAAGGTCAGGCAGTCTATAATGGCTATGTTTGGTTAAGACTAGATAGTTGGTAAACTTTAAAGTCTCTAAAGAGAGAGAGAACGCTTGAAGTAAGTTGTAACACGGGGGGAAGATTTACCGAAGTAGGTAATCTCATGGCAGGGAGGAAACTAAAGTGCAAATCTTGTATTAGATTTAGTTCTAGACAGTGTAAACAGATAAGTACAGAATTGTTTATATAAGTTGTTCACTAAATCTAAGAACAACAGCTAGGAGATTGGCTAAACTGTTAGAGGTATAATTGTCAATTATTATGTAAAAAGTATAGGTAATGTTTTCCTATTTCTGGAGTATGTCATTAGAGTTATGTTTTATTTAATTGAAACAATTATTTTAAAGAATAATAGAGAATCTAAGGAAAAAGCCTTACTACATTCATAGGAAGAAACTGTATTAAGAATATCAAAAGATTTAGTAAAGAAACTAGAATGACAAACAAATTTTGGGAAAGCACAGGTATTCATGGTAAACAAAACTATTACATTAACTAGATAAGGTAGATTTCCCTATATTTCATCTTATCTAACTCAGGAACAACATTTAAAATCATATACTACTCAAAAGAGTGGTAAATATTGATGGATGAAATAATCAGGTATACATTGCGATCAACAGACATTAAACTACTCTCAAATTCTACACCATAAATATATGCATGCTTAAAAACTCTCTAGATGCAATAAATATACAAATTAATTTTGATTTGTCACAAAGAAAAACAAGGAATTCAACAAGCTCACAAATTTAGTCATGTAAGACAGAAGTAGCCACTTCTCGACATTTTCATTGTAATACAGAAGATTACAGTCTTATACAGGCAGCACATATTGTGGCATTAGGAGCTCCAAAAGAAAACACTTAAGCATTTTTTCTTGTAAGTAAAAGATATTGAGATTTTACTGAACTAGGGCTAAATCTATGCAAAAATCTTTACACATTTTTGAGCTGCATTACATCAAACAAAGTGTAGAATAAACCCTCAAAAGAATCGAGGAAGGATAGCCCTCAGCTTCCAAAAAAAAGAACTTTGTGTTTAAATAAAAACTCAAAAAAGTAACTGAAAACCCAATAATGAAATATGAAAACCTCTTCTCAATTATAAACTCCAGTCATATATTTAAGTGTTCCAATATAATATCAGGGATGGCGACTAGAGAGCCCTTTTCTAAAAAACCTCGTCACTGAGTCATAGTCGTAGGCCTCCTTGCCTTATAAAAAGACCTCACACAAACTTCTGGAAACAAAATCAAGACACGCTATCAGAGGAGCCATGACTCCATCAGTATTAGAAGACACATCTAGAGTTTTCTTTACAATATTTTTAGCTTGGTGGCTTGTCCATAAAAACCCTATTCTAGATAGAATTAGGGAGATTCGTATTACCCAAACTTGGTTGCGAAAAACGAAACCAGAAGGAGGATTTGCCTCAGTGCCAAGTTGAATCTTCCATCCCAGGAGCTAAAGCTTTCACCATAGCAGAGAAATGGTATTAGAAACATGCAATGGAAATAGGAATCAGTAATAAATGTTCTAAACCCTAAAATACATAGACAGTTATGCAGAAAGAAGATCTGAAAGGTTACCTTTGGAGAAAAAATCCCAGGCCTGACCTCCGCAAAACGAATTCCAAAGAATTTAAGTGATTTCGGGTTCTTCAGGGGATTTTGAGTTGCTGGAATGTAGTGGAAATGGTCTAGTGAATCGGGATAGCAGACGAAGACAACCATCGAAGGGCAGAGTAGAGCCATAACCTCTCGGAAAGTCCGAAGTGAAACAATAACAAGTTGAAACCTCACTGTCGAGAAATGAAGGGACGATAACTTGAGGACTGTTCGATCCAGCGGACCAAGGTGAGTCATTGATGGAGGAACCTGATCCCGAGGGTTAGATGGGATAAGGCAAGATGGATCACCTCCAGGTAGCCACCCAAACCTAGATAGTTGAAGCACTAAATTCACCTACGTTTCTTGAGCGAGTTTCAAGGTTATGGCCTGTGAATATTAATGCAAAGGCCAACATCATACCCATAGGTTTTAATTGCACAGGATTGTAACCATTCTAATGTCAAATGTCACATACATCTAAAATGTTGTTGCATTCATTATTCAATAGTTCATAGCATGTAAAGTCCAACCATTGCATACGTATAAATTTGATAATGACAATCATTATAGTTGTTAAATGCCATACATAATGGTTAATCCATGTTTATGTTTTGGTTTAACTTATATATGTATTTATTGGGTGACTTAATATATA
>APFE031736727.1:2943-19891 GCA_000404065.3 Pinus taeda
AATTAATTCAACAAATTGTTTGAATTAATCTAACTGGACTTGACTCAGTTAACTGAGTCAACTAATTACAACTCAATATTACAACTCATCCTTATCTCTTTAACTGATGGATAAATTCCTCAATCAATGGAGAAATTGTCGCATGTCTCCACATAGACTTCATGTTTGATTTTCCTTAACTAATTAACTCATGGTGAATTAATTAATTTATTTTCAAACAGTTGTTAAGTTCAAATTCGAATTTTACTTCCTATTTTAGTCCAGGGACTGACTAAAATTGGAATCTATCCTGAACTGCTAAAAATAGCAATGCTATTTTTAGCACTTCTATTTTTAGCATTTCTTGTTGCTATTTTCAACACTCCCTCTCAACAAGAAAGGCATTCAACTCGAACCTGATCTTGTACCTTTGGAATGTTCTGCATGCAACGCTTCTACCAAGTGTGGTTTCTCCAACAACTCTAGAAGCAAAAAAACTCCCCATTGACTTCTTTGTTGGGCTAGAAACATACATTGATACTGAAGCTCTACCTACTGCTGACAAGTGCTCCCTCTTTAATCTCTGAGTTGTTGCAACACTCCATGCATCTCGTACCATTTCACACTCCTCTATGCCATCTTGCACTGGTGCAACACACTTGTGCCTCTCGCATTGCTGTAGCCTGCTAGCTCTACACAGCCTTGGGACTCCTACACTGTAGCTCTCTCTGCCCCTCCAACCGCATTTGTCTCTACCCACTCAATGAGTCCTGCTACTCCTCATTGGGGCTCCTGTAGCAAAGTCGAATCAAAGAGGTTGGGTACTTCAAGGATCCTACCCCTATTCTAGCCTTCTTGGGACGATCACTCCACATCGCCCCACCTAGTACTTGGAGGTATGGATGCATGTGATCCCTCTGCCCAACTGGCTTGAAATTTCCCCCTACTAGAGATCTCTGCATGAGTAGATGTCTCTACTCAATCTCCTCTCAGCTTATCTAGTTGTGGTTGCTACAGAACCTCCTAAAGTTGCTTCACCAATTGTGGTTCCTCCACAATTGTATGAGACTTCTTCTTATGCTGCATGTTGAGAGGTAATGGACTCTCCCTCTCAACCACCAAGTCTCCATCAATTGCCTTGCTCCTCAAGGCTTCACATGCATATTGAACCTTAAGAGAATACAGGTTCTTCACCTGTGAACCGATCTGCTTCACCTGTCAAGTGATGATGCGTCTAAGGAAAACCTTTCCCTTACTGAAGACTACATCATAGCCTCTGTCTTCCAGCATTGCAATCAACACCAAATTTCTCTTCAGTCCTGGTACATACTTGACATCGATCAAGGTAATGCGAACTCCATGCTCCCTCTGCAAAACAACCATGCCTACACTTGAGACACTATACTTTTCATCATTACCCATCGCTATGAGTATCTGGAGATATTTCTCCTCCAAAGTATTGAACAAACTCTTGTCGTCAGTCATGTGGAAAGAAGCTCCACTGTTAAGAAACCAACCACTTCCCACCATGGATGAAACCATGCATGCGAACAGTGTGAAATCCAACTCTAACTGTGAGGCTAGTGCCTCACCTTCTGATCCTTCCACGTATCCATTCTTGGATTTCCTTAGTGGACAATTTGTAGCAAAATGGCCCACCTCATGACAATGAAAGCATCACACTTTCGATTTGTCAAACTTCTTCCCACCATGGGAAGAACTGGATTCGGAATGAGAAACCTTCTCCTTCCCTTTCTTTGCCTTACTTGCTAAGGCACAATTTTCTTCATCCTCCATGGATGAAGAAACATCTCTGGTTCTTCTTCTTATCTCCTCCTGCATCAGATTCGACTAAAGTTGTTCCCAATCTAGTATTTTCTCTCTTCCATTAACCGAGTCCTGGTAACTATGCCAGCTCTTGGGAAGACTGAGGAGTGCAAGACTCACCATGTCATCATCAGCTGTAGCAATCCCTACACTTCCAAACTCATCCCTGCATGTGGTGAGCTTATTCATATACATAGAGATTGTGTCGCCCTTTTCACACTTGTCTTTCAGTGCCAGTTTCCTTTGATCACTGCTATTCTGATATAGATCTTTCAATGTTTTCCACATTGAAAACAATGTCTCCTTCCCATGGAGACTCGAGACTATGTGATCTCGAACTCCCTCCAGAAGGATTCTCCTTGCCCTAGCCACACATTTCTTCCGTTTAGCCAATTCAGTAGCACCAGTCGGCTTGGGGACTTCTTGATCAATGAAGTCCTTGAGACCGTTATCCTCTAGTACTGCTTCCATGCGTTCCTTCTAGGATATATAATTTGAACTACCATCAAGGGCATATTCGAGTCTTAAACCATTGAATGCCATAGGTGAAATAGAGATGTGATAAGAACTCGATTTCTATATTCAGGAATCACAAACTTCAAACTTCTTCCTTCTTGTATACTATTCTTCCTCGATCACCTTTGCTCCGATACCATGTAGAATTTTTCTACAAATCAGCTAGCTCCGATACCATGTAGAAATTCCCACTATAGATCAACAGATTATGAAATATAATAAAACACAATAGAATATCTACTTCTACAACACTTTGCGGAAGCTTAATCAATTTGAGCATGATCAATGAGAACACATATAACTGAGAATGAGAAGCAATGACACATAACATAGAAGAAATAACGAGGGGAAAGCCTCAGCCTAAAACCCCAACTCTATATTATAATACAAGTGGAAATATAGTATGGATTACAAAAAGAGTCAGCTCACATGCTATCCTACTCTCTCTGCAATCCCTCTGATGCTCATACATAGTCAAAGGCCTCTCTCAAACCTTCTCCTTTTCCCTCTAAGCCTCCTATTTCTTTGCGCAATTTTCCTTGGGGTCTAGTGTAGCCACTTGTGTGAATTGGCCTCTTCACACACTCACTAACCTCTGATATAACTGTGTAATCCTTCTCCATGGATGAGTTTCCTTTATAGAAAAAATCCATCCAACTGATAGTACACTGTCCCTCCTTTGATCTCAACTGCGTCTCTGCCTGAATTGACATGCATGAGTTATTTATGAGAGAATATTCAGTTATCTGAAAAGCATGCATTAACTAACTGAAATCACTTTAATTTAAACAAACTGTTTAAATCAATCTAACTGGACTTGACTCAGTTAACTAAGCCAACTAATTACAACTCAAATTAGAACTTATCCTTATCTCTTTAATTGATGGATAAATTTCTTAGTTAATAGAGAAACTATTGCATGTCCTCACATAGACTTCATATTTGATTTTTCACAACTAATTAACTCATGTTGAATTAATTAATTTATTTTCAAATAGCTGTTAAGTTCAAATTTGAATTTTATTTCCTATTTTAGTCCAGGGACTGACTAAAATTGGAATCTATTCCGAACTGCTAAAAATAGCAATGCTATTTTTAACACTTCCATTTTTCATTCCTTGTTGCTCAATCCAACACTGGTACCCAAACTGCTATTTATAGCAATGCTATTTTTAACACTTCTATTTTTAGCATTTTTTGTTGCTATTTTCAGCAAAGCATGTGTAGTTGGTGATGATTTGTTTACAAGATTTTGCAGTGAGTATTGTTTACAACTTTCAAATTCAAAGAGGGAGCATGGCCACAAGGGGAGTATAATCAAGTCAAGATTTGAGTATCAAATTATGCATTGAGTGTTGGTATAATTAATTAGTATTAGTTGTGTGTTGATTGATAGAGGCTAATAGTTTTTTTTACATGAATTAACTGTTATAATGTTGTTCCAATTAGTAATTGGTACCACATGGTATGAAAGGTACTATAAATTGGTATTTATAGTTAGAGTATGGTGTTCATGTTGTCTAATGTTGATAGGAAAATATTGGTTTATATGATTGTTGTTCATGGTGAGTTTGTTGTCATTAGAAGTTTTCTAGGTGAAGCACAAGTTGAGTTGTTTATCTAGGAATGCATTGGTGAGCGTTACTCTATGTATGTCAAAGTGTTGCTTTGTTGACAAGTGATGGTGTCATACATGGCAACTATTTTTCTTATTGCTAGAGGTCAAGTGTATGTGTCTAGGTAGGCACTATTATGAATGCAATCCTAGTTGAGAATCAGGCTAGCAGGAGTTATTTTTTCATTACTCAGTTGCACAAGATTCTTCTTGTTTGCTTGAGGCAAATATTAGGGAGTAAATACTCCTCTCCTTTCTAGTCGATCTTCTTCATAGGAAATAAAGATGCTTCTTGGATAAGATTAAATGCATATGAGTTTTTTTAGCTTAAGAAGAAGCAGTTGACGGGTCCTCAAGATCAAAAGGCAGAGGGAGATTGTTGATAGGGGAGCATGCTAGTATCTTTTCCATTGATGTCAAAGGTGGGTAAGTATTTCTGATCAAACAAAATATGTGTTGAAGTGGCTATAACCACCCTCCAAAATTTTTTCTTAGCCTCATTTTGGAGCCTCCCTTCCAACCTTCACAACAGCTTGCCTTGCTTCGTTAATTCCACAAGATTCAATGTCTTTCTTGGACAAAGGCAGCCCGTCGGTCACAAGTTGATCCATTCCCCTCATAAGCTATTCACCTGGACTTGGTCCAGTTGCACGCTGAGTAGCTTCCCCTTGAAAATTGTGCATTTCTGGAGGGAAACTAGCGTTCCCTACAGAAATTGTGCTATCCTCTTTGGCATCCTGATGGGCTCCAAGATTGTGCAATCCTTCCTCCCAACACTCCCAACAGGATTTGCGCAAATTTCCCCAGAAAGAATGCTTAGCCCAGAATTTGCACAAATCTGGGTATCAGTTAGCTACTCTTCTCATAAATTGTGCAAAGCTCCTAGGTAGCCAGCCTAGCTTCCAACCAGAAATGCGCATTTTTCTCCAACAATCGAGTAGTCTCTTGCATGTGCAGCTAAGTTGACCGGTTCCCTTCAGGACTGAGAAAAACAAACTTGCATGCATGTGCTGCTTCTCCCAAGGCAGCCTGCAAAGGCATCCCTTGTTTCAGGGATCTATATTTAGCAGTTGGAGGTTACATGTAAGGAGCAATTCCAAAACCTCCCACCAAGTGTCACTTCCCCTAGATTCATGGCATGCGTTTCACAACCTTGATGTTATCAAAACTCATCAACTGGATGTTGTAGAGCTCATTCTTCATATCAGCCTTGCAGCTCTAACATCCCACATCACATCTAGGAGAAGTTGGCACATTCAACTCAACTATTTTGGGGTAAGCTTGCTTCCCATTCCTTGTGTTGCATTTCTGTTTCTTTTTGTGTTTTCGCTTGTGGGAGTATTGTTTGCTTGATTTCTTTGAACACTTGCTATCATTTACATATTTACTAGCTTGTAGTAGCTCTGTTTTAGTTTTCGTTGCTATCTCACTGCTATCACATGCATGAAACTGTTTTTCATGGACATTTTCCCAACTGACGAACTGCCTCACCCACATGCATGTTGATCTATTTGCTGAATCTTTCATTCATGTTTTGCATGCATTGTTAATAACTTCTGCTATCACTTAGTGTCACCATGCATTCATTGAATTACTTGCTTTCAGTTGCCCGTTGGTGAGTCAGACCAACCTTGGCCCAGGCTTTTCCTTCACCAAAGCTGCATTGTGCAATCTGGGAAAGGAAGGTTCACCTTCCTCTCTAGATTTGCACATTCCTGCCCAACACTGGCCTCTAGGACTGTTTTGCACATTTCTGGAGGACAGTGGATGCTTGGCCCAAGAAATTGCACAAATATGTACCTAGGCCAACAATCCTTCCCAACTAGAATTGCGCATTGTGCACTTATAGTAGATTGGACTGTGCATTGCACAGTTCTAGTAGTGAGTCAGTCTCCCAGCAGCCCAAACTATGCCTTATGCAGTCTTGGCAGTTGGTCTCTCATGTTCATTTTGGTTTTTGACTGACAAATTGCTTGACATGAGTGGTGCCATGTCTTCAGGTATCCCAGGTGTTCATCTACCTTTCAGCAGTATAGGTACAATGGTTTCTAGGAGAGTAGAGATGAAGACACCGTTCAGAGAACACTTTGGGATGCAATCGATCAAGTGTCCATGGACTTGCTCACCCACAAAGACATCAAGTTGTTTGTAGACAAGGACATCAAGCAGCAGCATCATAGCGGGCAACATCATAAACAATAGTTGAAGGTGTCATACCAAATACAACAAATGCAGTGAATTCAAGAGGGAGGTTGTTGACAACACATAGGCAGAATAAAGTTGCAAGATCAAGCAGATCCATTGATGATGAAAGCAACTCCAGAGACTCCGGCTATGAAGTGACGGTGCAACATGAATATTACGAGAAGGCAAAAGATGGAACAAAGAAGGAGTTGCATGTGCTAAAGTAGCAACCTAGGAAGAACATGAAGCTGCACAGACAGATGAATGAGTTGCAACAAGAACATGAACAAAAATGGGTGCAACATGCACTCACGGATGAAACTACACCCGTACAAGTTAAGGATCCATCCCAACAGCTGACATAGAGCAGATATGATGAGCAGTGTTGTTGATCACATGTAAGGGATTCAACAACATGCATGTCGTTGAGCATACCCATGCAATCGAACCCATTCAACACACTCACCAAGGTGAAGATAAGAAGCGAGTCCAAATGGGGTTGAACATGTACTTTGGCAAGTGGATGCACATTACCACCAACGTGCACTTGAATATCAACACGAACACTATGCATCACTGTGTTTCTGGTTTAATCGTACCCAAGAAGACCATGCGCATGTTAGTAGACGAGTTGGATGAAGGGGCCGAACCAATGCACCGGTTGCAACAGACGCAAGAGTTAACTTCAACAAGATGTCACCATGAGGTTCATGCACACCATCATGGATGACCAAGCTTGGCATTAACTTACCACCTTAACCATCACAAGCATGTTAAAGAGTTAGTCTCATCACAATGGACTGAGTGTCAGTGATGTCTTGCGTGGCTTGCTCAAGCCATGTTGTCTCACATGAGTACATGTGCATTGAAACGTTGAGTCATGTCAAGTGTAAGTCAAGTGTCAACAATTGGATGTAATAGTCATATAGTAGGTGAAGAGTCATCAGGGTAGTTGAACTGTCACAAAGGGGAATGCCAAGGGTCACCCCACCCTTTTCTATAAATAGTCCCTCATAACCCATTATAGAGGCCTTTGGTAAGCCAAGCTTCTACTAAGACTATCTTGAATAAAGCTTGGAAAATATTGTAACGTGCCTTGGCTTCTCCACTGCACGGAGCCAATACATCTCTTTGGAGGAGCAGGCGGATGTGGCTGTAACATTTCATTGATGGGGCCATCAGGTTTACATGGATGTATTGTATGATTGGAACTTACACTTTTATATAATAAGATCCAACACATTTTCATGCATATGTTTTTCTTGTAGTTGAATTACTCCAGTTGCCTTAATGATATATGTTGTTTAACTTACGTATTTGTGTATGAACTGATTCACATGAAATTCTATGAATCTGTTGTTAATGTGTTGTATATGTTGTTAATGTTGTCACCATTCATGTCGAATGCTCTGCTGGACACCAGTCAGCCCTTTCACATGAACCTTGTTGTAACAAGCATTGCACTCATTCAGACTGATCCATGAGTGTTGTATGTGGTATCTTACCTTGTATGTTGTGACTACCACATCCGAGTGGACTGCTCTGTCGAAACATGTGTATGTCCTTTTGTGTTGTGTGTTCCTAGCCGAGTTGGGATTGATCCCTTTCAACCTAGAACTCACCTTCACCCTTTTCTCCTCTTTTGTGTTAGAACCTCATCTTCCTTGACTTACTGCAGTAGTCACACCCTTGTTACAAATAGAGTTATCCTACTTGCCTTTGTGCGACATCACAGTAAAGGCATTACCTTATGACCCACTACTGGGACTCCTACACCAAACGTCTGAGGTCTAATTGGGACTTCTTACCGTGGAGATCCCCTTGACATGTTGGCGGGTCCAACACCATCAACATTTCTGGCACTAGACGGGGGGCCTGACGACAAACTGTGTCCTCTCATCCAGTTTTGAACCTTTCCATATCTTTCATGGAGTCTTGCACTCTTATTCCCCTGAGGATTTTTTTGAATTGTGAAGATGTCTCCATCTCAAGGAAGCTTTTCAATCTCTTGTCCACTCACATGTATGATGGTGAAGGCGAAGTGGCCTGGCTTGAGCACTTACATAAATTTATTTCCATGATTCATGAGGAAGATTAGTTTTCTAACGAATAGGCTAGTTTGCTTCTTGCATACACACTTCATGAATCTCCATTTCATTGGGTGCTCAGCCTACCGGCTGACATCTTGGACTCATTTGAGTACTTTTGTGATCTTATTGAAGACACATTCTATCATTTTGATCCAGACCATCTTGACTGGAAACTATTACAACAACGGAGGGCTCTGCATGAATCCATTATTGAGTTTTGGCAGCACTTCCATGACTTGCAGTTTCAAGCTGTGAGGAGCCAGATGAAATTTGCTTATCTTTGGGAACGGTTTGAGTACTACCTTAAGAAATCTGTCCATCCCAAGTGAAAGTTTGAGATCAAGCCTCGCTCAACATTCTTCATTGATGGACTTATGCAATCTCATGTGGAAGTGGGCACTGTCTCAACTGATTGTTTGCCTTCCTCTTATTCAACAACTCCACCACTACCCAGTGATGTTGAGGATCATGATCACCCACCTGTTCATCCTTCACATGCTCCCAACATTACTTCACTCAATTTTCGCACAAATTTGGTTGTGAGTCCTTCGAGTCCTCACATGCATTCTTTTCTATGAGCTCCATCTTTGCACTCCAGTGTTCCTCTGGATGATGTTGTCTCATGTTCGTCCATCCTAGACTCTTCACTTGTTGTGAACGAGGAACAACCCACTGACGAACTTGGTGTTGCACAACCAACATGTGATGTCATTCATGAAGGGTATGAGTGGGAGCTTGAGCATCATGGCTCGGTGAAGGATGAATCCCTTCTATCCGAGCCC
Organism: Pinus taeda; assembly: GCA_000404065.3. NCBI lineage: Eukaryota > Viridiplantae > Streptophyta > Pinopsida > Pinales > Pinaceae > Pinus > Pinus taeda. Next base: position 11,937 of record APFE031736727.1, read on the forward strand.
CCTCCTTTCTTTCCTAACATCATTTGTGAACCCGCAATCCATGATTTCGCATGTGTGTCTTCATCCGCGGATGCACCCATTGTTGAACTTTTGTAGGACACACCATATGTTAGCCCATCATCCAACAATGGAGAGGACCATTCATTCATTGGAAATCCACTTGATCTTTCATCTAATTTTTTTGAAAATGCAGAGGGTGAACATCCTTCCTCCTCATCTACCCCTTTGTGTGATTCATCAAACCATGAGCATGCCGACCAACATCCTGAATTTTTTGATCTTGGTTGTCGTGATCTCTTCACCTCATCATTTGATCATGATGTTGATTAACTCATTTTTAATCCATCTAAGGCACTAGTCTACGAAGATCCATCTATCGACGAAGTCAAAACCCCGCAACCGTCGAGGCACTTGAGCCCTCACTGATGGTTATGTCAGGCCCTCGCTGTCCTGAGGTTGGTTTCGCTTCCTGTTAGGAAATTGTCCAAATACTCAAGGCTCCTCATTACTCATCTGTATGCACTCAATATCAATCTAACAATCAGATTTTACTTCCTCCACTTGAACTACACGATGCCATTTCTCATGCACTAGAGGAGTCTTACATTGCAAGCACTCATGCGCAACAAAAGTTATCTTTTTTTCTTTTGTTTGCTTGTATGTTATAGCCAAGAGTGTGCTTATGCTTCAAAGTTGCATGTAGTGTCACACAACACCATGATAAGTTCGGGGACTGCCCGTCATGCAAATGCACTCACTTATGTCCCGTGGGCACTTTGAATCATGAAGTGTGGTTGTCTTCATTGTTATATCTTTCTTGCTTACTAGTTGGCACAATTGGGTTGCTTGCGGACCAAGCCTTCACCAACATGGGTCTACCAATGCGTTGGTGGCTGCATTGGAAGTATCACTTCACGTGATCAGTCCCATGTACGTTAGTGTAGGAGTAGGAGTAGTGTTTGCTTTTAGTTGTTTTCTTTCATGTGTGTCTTCTTACGTGCTTTGTTTGCTTGTTGTTGTTGATGATGATGGTGGTTAACATCCACTTAGACCAAATTGGTCTATCGGACCTATAATTTTCTTAGTTCTTAATTGTCTGGCTTCTCATCTTTCTTGGTGAGATTGGTGCTGTAGCTTTCTTTTTTTCTCTATGGTCTTCCAACTTCCTTTATCTTGCATCTCCTTCATCTCTTCTAGTTCTTGGGACATTGGTGTCTTAGCTTCGCAATATGTTGTGTTTGTCCTTTTGAAGATAGTCGGAGAAGAAGTTTGATCTGGGAGACCTGCTTTTCTATTAAATGAAGATTTATTTTGTGTGGTATTTGAATCCTCATAACTGTTGATGCTTGAGGGGTTGTCAAGTTCACTTTTTTGCTATTGGGTGGGGCTTTCCCCCTGCTTGCCTTGAGAGTTGTTTCTTTCTTGCCCAATTTCTTGCGATTTAGAGTTTTCTGAAGAGTATTCTTACCTGATGACAGTGTAACGTTCTTTTTGTGCTCCTTCCCACCATGTAGATCTATGGTGATTCTTTCTAGTAGAATTTTTCTGGGATGCTTTTGGTCAATTTTTGGCTAGATGGCCTATCTCAAAGTAGGATCGACATCTGAAGAGGACACTTTAATAATCAAGTTTCTAGTTCCACACATAGTCTTTACTTGTTAGGTTTATTTCAGCTGGGAATCTTGCGTTGAAGTCCATTTCCACACATATGCGTGCATAGGCGGTTCTAGCATATTCCTATGTTTCTGGGCACCTGCAGTAAAATTTCCCAATCGCATTTCCAATGGATTTTTGTGAGGAGAAATTCCAGAGATGCAAGGGTAGGTTTGGCAATCTCACCCAAACTCGTGCTGAGGTTATGACTATTGTTGAGGGATTGAATGATGGGTTCCATGGCTTCATGAATAGGCTTGAGTTTTCCTAAAACCAAGGGCCGAAATCAAGAATACATTGTCTGCTTTCAAGGTTTTCAAAATCTACTATAAAGAAACCCCTAGCACAAGGGTGGATATTAATTTGATAGAAATGAAAAGCTTCCATACCTTCGAGATCCAACTATGGAAAGCTGTCAACCGCAGCCAAAAACCATTGAATTGGCAGATTAGGGCACTTTCAGAAAACTTCAAAGCCTCATCAAGTGAGGCCTGGACCACTTGGAAAGTGGGAGCTGGGGCATCATTGACGACATGGGTAGGAGCTTGCCCCTAAGAGGCGGACGGAACTGAGCCAATAGCTATCTTTGTGAGGCTGGGAGCCATCTGGATCAAGGCCGATCGATGATTTCCAAGCTTATGTATGCCCCTGTGGAAGAATGAAAAAGCCCCGTGGAAGAATGTGAACCTGGTTCCCTTCTGGTATTGTCAATAGAAAAGTTGATTCCCAAACTGTGAAGTCATTGCTTTTAGTTCCCAGGTTTTATCGAATTGTAAAGTTCTTGCTTTAATTTTAGTTCTAGGGTTTTAGCAGGGGATTGAGCAACGCTAACGATTAGGAAGCAAAGCAGTGCCGAATAAACTCTAGTCACATCAAATGAAAAAAATGCATAAGACATTTGAATCCAATGTTTTTATACGCAAAGATTGTGAAAGAATGTGGAAGAATACCCCACAGCTACAATTTTAATATACCAAAATTTTAATATTCACTGCGGAAGAATACCCATGCGAAGATTACGAAAGCTTATGGAAGAATACCTTGCGGAAGAATGGGTATTTTTTAAAATTAGCAACTAGGGAAAAACTTCATGTGGATCATATTATTCATGGCTAATAATATGTTCATTAGATTCCTCTCGCCGAGAGGTGTAGGATTGATATAAAGATCATCCGATTTCGATAAGTACTCATGGAGATATGAATTTATTTTGATTATGGAATTATTATCAAGCCGACCTACAACTCATGTAGGCTTAGAAGCCCAACAGTCGCATCTATTCAAACACCAACGTTGTGTATAAATATAGGAGGAATTTACCTCATTTGGACTTACTCATCTCCTCACATCTCTCTCTCTCTATTGCGTAGAAAAGAGTCTCTTCTCTACTACGCAAAAAAGGGTCTCTCTCTCACAGATGTGAAGCCAGAAGCTGCTGACACTGGAGCTGCAACTGCAGATACAAACTTTGAACAGCGTGGACAATTAAACCTCCTCTTCTAATCTGCGCTATAGGTTCATTTGAACCTCCTCTAAAAGCCACAACTTTTGGTGGTGGAATCAAGTCAATCCAACAGACGGTTTGCAAGATATTGACTGCCCTAGTTTGAAGGAAGCTGTTGAAACTAAAGTTGCAAATGCATAAGTAAAGTTTGACCTGCGTGGACTAGAAAATCTCCTCATATGAACTGTGTTGTATGTTTATCTGAACCTCCTCTAAAATACACAACTTTTGGTGGTGGAATCAAGTCAATCCGGCGGACGATTTGCAGGATATCGACTGCCTAGTTTGAAGGAAGTTGCCGAAACTAAAGCTGCAACTGCAGAAGTAAAGTTTCACCTGCGTGGACTAGAAGATCTCCTCATATGAACTATGCTATAGGTTCATCTAAACCTCCTCTGGAAGCCGCAACTTTTGGTGGTGGAATCAAGTCGATCTGACGGTCGGTTTGTGAGATATTGTCTACCCTAGTTTGATGATGAAGCCGCTAATGCTGATGCTACTGATCTAGGGTTTGCTACTGCTGATATGAATACGATTTATTGTACTATTTATCTCTACTGAATTATTGAAGATAAAAGAAGATTTTATCAAAGGTTTCCCCACACATTGTGGGGTTTTTCCCTGGCTAGCGGCCACATCTTGTGTCTCTTGTCTTGGCTTGTTTTCTGTCGATTGTTTAATGTTCTATCTGCACTTTACTTTATGTACATGTGATTTCTAATCTATGGAATATAATAAGAAAAATAAGTAAACTGTTATAAGCATAGAACATACCATAACTTAACATGGTGTCAGAGCTGAGGTGAAGACAAAGCTCGAGCAAGAGCAAGAGCAATCACCGAAGAGAAGATTGGCAAAGATATCCTAAAAGAACGATGGGGTCCTCAACACTCTTTCCTGCCGAGGACAAGCTTAGTGAGAAAGCTGACTATCACAGATGGAAGATGTCTATCGATCTAACCCTTGAGGATCAAGGAGTGTTGGATCATGTGAGAGGTAATATTATTGAGCCTCCATCAAATGCACCTCCTGCTACCAAGAACAATTGGAAGAATGGAGAAGTTAAAGCGAAGAAGATCACCTGGGACTCTATCGACAAGCACTTGGTGGCCTACATCTCTAAACTGGACGCCTCCAAGGAAGTCTATGATAGATTGGTGAGTTTATTTAAGGTTAATGATGCAAATCAAGTTTTGTTTCTTAGAAATAACCTGAGGGAAATCAAGAAGGGTAAAGATGAGAGTATGCAAGCATACTTCTTAAGAATCACCGAGATCAAGAATGATCTCCTATCTATTGGGGAGACTATTACTGACATAGAAATGGCACTCATGACTCTTGGAGGATTACCATCCAAATAGTACGTGTTCTAGACTACTCTTCTGAACAATAATGTAATTCCTGGTTTCGAGAAATTGATGGCTAGGTGCATTCAAGAAGAAACAAGGGTAGAAGAGTAAGAAATGCCCTTGCCTAAAGGTCCTCCTATTGCCTTTTCTTCTCATGCTAAGGAAATAAATAATTCTGGGACTAAATCAAAAGGAAAGGCTGGACCTAAGGGTGGAAGAAAAGGACAATGTTCCATCTGCGATAAAGCAGGTCACTATGCGAGGGAGTGCCCTGATAGAAAGGACTCACACTAGGATGATGATCAAAATCCCTCTGATGGCAATCAAAGGAATGACAAATTCAATAGCAAAGGCGAGAGGAGCGCTAGGAATCAAGGAAGAGGACAACCATTCAAGAAGGCTAGAAATTCCAGGATGTATTAAATGCACCTGACCTTCGAAAGAACCTGGTGTCCATCTCGACAATGGAAGACAAAGGCTACAAGGTAACCTTCAGCGATGGCAAGGTATGTATATGGAAATATAATGTTAAAGATACCTTTACTCTTGGGTTTCATGTTGATTCATTATATCAGGTCGATGGAAGTCTGCTAGGTGTCATGTCTTATGACACATCTCTTTACTCCAAAATTTGGCATTGGAGGTTTTCCCACCTTCATTATAAAGCTCTGCCTGATGTAAAACAAATGGTGACAGGGATGCCCAAATTCCGAGGAGAGAAAGAAGGTGTATGTGCCAAAGGAAAGCTCAAAAGGGGACCATTCCCCTCAAGCAAAAGCAAGACCTCCGATATATTACAGTTTGTTCACTCAGGCATACCTGAGGCTGGCATTAAGAGGGAGACTACTACTCCACATACTCCAAAGCATAATGGTGTGGTGGAAAGGAAGAATCGTACGATTGTAGAAGCTGTCCAGATACTTCCGAAGTTTCTATGGGTAGATAATGTAACAATGCCTAATGTGGAGGAACCCATGGATCTTATTTATCCACCTGAGCCTCCCTCTTCTAGGAAGAGGCCTTCATGGCTTAGGGGGATACTTGATGATGCTGAAGGACATGCTGCACCCCGTGAAAGTAAGAAACCTAACAGGTAACAGGGATACCTAACTAGTATAAGAAAAATCATATAAAATGAGCCTTCATCAGTCTCAGATGCCATCAAGCATCAAGTATGGAAGGATGCTATGACCATTATGGAGAATGATGTTTGAGAAGTAGTTCCCAGACCTTACTTCAAAATCGCTTTACAAGATAAAGCTGCAGCAGATGGAAGTACAAAATAGTATAAGGCTTATTTTGTTGCTCGTGGTGTCTCCCAGAAGGAAGGTATAGACTATGATATGATATTTGCCCCTGTTGCCAGATATATGACCATCTGCTCGATCATAGACCTTGCGGCTTCACAAGGATGGAACCTACATCAGATGGATGTCAAGATTGCATTCTTGCACGGTTTTATCAAAGAAGAGGTTTACGTGGAGAAACTCGAAGGATTTGAGATTTATGATCGAAAATATCATGTATGTAGGTTGTAGAAGGCTCTCTATGGGCTGAAGCAAGCACCCCGAGCATGGTATGAAAGGATTGATAGCTACTTGATGAAGTTGGGATTCACTAGGAGTGAAGCCGATCCTAACCTTTACTTTAAGGTGGAAGATGACAAGCCTCTCATACTAGTGCTGTATGTGGATGACCTCTTTCTAACAAGTGCAGACCTTCTCATTCACAAATATAAGAGGGAGTTGGCTTCTGAATTTGAAATGAAGGACCAAGGACTTGAAGTGTGTCAGAAGCCAGGGGAAATTTTCCTATCTCAAGGAAAATATGTGGTAAAGATATTGGAAAGATTTGGTATGATGGATTGCAAGCCTGTGACTACCTCAAGGATATTAACTTCTAGAAGTTATATGGTAGTGACGTCGGACCAAATTTGGGAAATGTCTCTAAGTTTCATAAACTCATTCACATTGATGTTCTTGGTGAACCTCTGTCTGAACATATGTTTTGTAGTTAGCATTGTGAGCTCATATTTGGTTGAGCCTCACTGGATTGATGCCAAGAATATTTTGAGATATCTTCATGGCACAATTACTAATGGGTTAAGATACACTGTCGGAGATGTGAGACTACTTGGATATACTGATGCTGATTGGGCAAGTAGTGTGGTGGACCGTAAGAGCACTTCCGGGTGCTATTTCACCTTGGGATCTGCTTCAATATCCTGGATGAGCAGGAAGCAGAAGTCAGTTACCATAAGCACCACCAAGACCGGATACATATCTATGAGTATGAACTCATATGAAGCTGCCTGGTTGGGGAAGCTCTTCAGTGAGCTGTTTGAACACATATCACTGTGATTCTTTGTAACAACTAGAGGTTATTGAGGGATCCCGTATTCTTCAATTGCTCCAGTAGATAGACATCATCTGGGATATGGTAAGTCAATGAGCAAGGAGGATCCATCACATTAAGATGATGTACAGGTCGATACACCTTGTCAAAGCCCCGAGGAAAGATCTAATCAATGATTTTCCCAAATGACTTGGAGTTGTCAAGAAACCCTTGTACAAGGGTCCTGCATGTTGCATACATTAAGCTCTGGGAGCTCTTAGGGCTTGTGGTTTTTACTGGAGCAACATAAGACCACAGGGTGACTCATCCTCCCTTGGTGCTGTGCACTGGAACAAGATGATTCACTCTCTTGTGGGATGAGATGATTTGCTCTCTTGTGGAACAGGATGATTCGCTCTCCTGTGTAGCAGGATGATTAGTTCTCCTATGAGGCCTGGATTGATGTGTTCTCCATGGAAACTGTAGCAAGATTGATGTGTTCTCCTGTGAGGCCTGGATTGATGTGTTCTCCATGGCAACTGTAGTAGGATTGATGTGCTCTCATGAGAGGCCTAGATTGATGTGTTCTCCATGGAAATTGTAGCAAGATTGAGGTGTTCCCTTGTGAGGCCTGGATTGATGCGTTCTCCATGGTGACTATAGCAAGATTGATGTGTTCTCCTGTGAGGTCTAGATTGATGTGTTCTCCATGGCGGCCTGGATTGATGTGTTCTCCATGGCGATTGTAGCCAAATTGTTGTGTTCTCCTGTGAGGACATGATTGTTTAGTTCTCTTATCGAGGAATCCTACCCATGCAGTCTGGGACTCATGGGAAGTACCTCTCATATGATCAAAGAGCATGGGAATTGAATTTAGGGAACATAGTAGTACCGATGGACGCATCGTTGTATCTACTATACTCCCTATGTTAGGATGACCTCCATTGATTTGGGATCAATGATACTGGTCTGGAACCAGTGGTAGGAGTTGTACCATACTATGTGTTATCCGGGAATAATGTCCACTTGGATGCTGCTATTCCCACTAAGATGGGTGGCTATCTTAGAAACAAACAATCAAAGTCTACTATTGTTTCCTTTTATGAAAATAGACG
>APFE031736736.1:0-18695 GCA_000404065.3 Pinus taeda
GCACTTGAATCGGCACACTTTCATGATCTGTGTTTATTTTTTATTTGGGGTTCACATTTTTCACTTTTTTGATATTTTCTTCTTCTTTTTGTCCTTTGATTATTCATTTAGGACATACCCTCTTTATATTTTTTAATTTTTAATATGGAAAACGTTTTGCAGAAAGAAAAAGTATGTACAATATTACAGGACTAACCATAGCCAATTCAAAATTATGAATCCTATTATTATAGGACCCTAACAGTGGCTCCACATGGGGATGGAATTTCCAGGTGAAATGTCAAGAACTTCAAGATCAGTAGCATTTGAGTGGTTGAAGTTACCTTGTAAATTGTTCTTCTGTGATTCTGCTTTATTCATACTTATGATGGTGAACACTTCAAAGCTTAGGGCCCTCTCTCTGAGCTTCAACTTCAAAATATTACCATCCAATCCAATCTAAACTCTGCACTGTTATATACAATGAGTAAATTAAAGTGAACATTTGTTAATCTGTGGAAAAGTAATGCTTCAACATTCTACCATTGACAGGTCCTCCTTGTAGATCTGTTCCATCTATCTCTCTCAAGAAAAAATAATTATTACCTTTGTAACCATAAACACATTAAGGGCCTTGCCATAGAAAGTCAAATTTTCCATGTTTGTCCTTGTCTTCTCTTCTAGAATCCCATCTAAGTACTTTGTTACCTATGGAAAAATCATCAACTTTAGTCTTTTTATCAAAAATATTTTTTATCCTGGATTACTTGTGATTTGGCATATACTTATTCTCTGGTCTGCTACAAGTGTATTGTTTGATTTATTCTGGATATCATTTGGTTCTACCTGCAACTCCTGGATGATCTTCATCACCGACACTCCCAAAGAGGATGGAAAAATAACATCCATCCCATATACTAACTAATAGGGAGATGTACCTATTATCACAAAACCCAACCCTTATATGCTGTTGATCAGGTAGACCTTGTGTAACTGTTTCAAACCAACTCTTGGCTGAGGCTTAGCCTCCTCAACCTGAGAGGGCTCTCTCACTAGGTTAAAGATTTTGGCAAACATTTGATGGCTAACTCTATGAAACAAGTGAAGAAATATGAATGGTTGAACATGATCAGTAAACATCCATTGGGCTTATGGAGTCAAGAAATGCTTCAGTATGACAATAATATTAACTTTGCATGGAAGTTAGGGCATCTGGAGTTCAACATATCAGTAACACATCAGAAATATGTAAGAAGACACAGTCTACAAATACATGAAGGAAGTTAGAGCATAGCCAATGAGTTCTAAGTAATCATGCATTCATACTACTGCAAGAAATAAAATGAAGACAACCATAGGACAATTTAAACATTGAACTCCTTCTGAATCCTGACGAGCAAAGCCAAATTATGAGTGTTCTTTGAAAAATTTCTAACCCTTGATACCTTGGCTTCTCTCCCATATATAGATTTCATTACATAACTAATATTCCTCCTCCAAGATGAGGGGAATTACAATTATTCCTACTATGACACCTATTGACACTTAAAACTAACTATTAAATGTAACTGATTGTTAACTCGCAGTGCTAGTGACCTAATACAACTAGGAGTGTAACTCCCTATTATGATTACAACAACCTTATCTAAAAATTGAAAGCATTCCTGGATAGATGCAACCTCATGAATTCTAATTTGATGAAGCCTCCCACGTTGTCACCTTACTGCTGATGACAAACCCTAGAAATTAGGGAACATGTTTCCCTATTTTTAAGTTTAGGATCTTTGAAAATTGGCACGTGGGACAGAGCATTTATATTCTCATCCATGACATATTCTACAAAACTGAAGGAGGTTTTTGTATTCCATGATGTCTAGAACAAAAACCTTTCTTGGGTTTTAAAAACACAGCTCCATCTGTCCATAATCCGTCCTTGTAAAACACGTGTAAAACAGGGAAAATCTGTTTGTGAAAAACTGCACCTACAACAGTTTCATAGCGCAAGTTTAACCATAAACTTCTCCCACATCATAACTAATTTGAAGAAACTAAAAGAGGTTTTTGTATTTCCATATGGTGGGAAGAAAAGCCTCTTTCATTTTTCAAAATTGAGTTCTCATCTTCTCAGGAAACCTTCTAGAAGTTGACTAGTAAAAACAGTTTTTCTGCTGAAAAAGGCTGCTTCAGTGATTTTGTAGCTCAAGGTTGGTATGAGTATATGTATTTCATTTCTTGAATCTAAATTTGTTTAGGGTTCAAATATTATTAAGTGGTATTCTTATATCTCTGCAACAACACCCTTTTCAAAATAATCTCCTTTTTCCTTTGAAGATTAATTCAAAAACAAAACTTCAGCTACAGCAGTTTCGTAGTGTGCTACGAAACTGCTGTGTGAATAAAAAAAACACAGTTTTTTCTCAAAAAATATCCTTTTTTTTATTTCTTCATAGCTTCATCTTATGCCAATAGGCCACATATATTTGATGTAATTCATCCATAAACATCTTCAAAAAGGTAATGTTCTAACCAAAATTGTGTTAAGGCTCCAATCACTTACGCCTGGTTCTTTTATGCTGAGACTGTCCTCCAAGTTTGCTCAATTGAATTTGCAGGTCCTCAATATATCCCACTTACCTCTAGCTCTCCCTCTTGTAACCCTCTTAAATTCCTAGTCACAAGCCTTTTTAGCTTGAAAACAAACTTTGAGACCTAGTCATCAAATTGAAGCTTTTTGGAAGATTTAACTCTTTTTGTTTTGTTCTTACCTGCTTCAAATAATTATGTTCGGACGAGAGGGGAATCTTCTATATTGATAGCCTGGAGGAGATCATTCAAACTTCCCTTTGAAGCTGGGCTTTCATCAGTAATCACTGTTTTCCTCTTTTCCTTGGCTAATTGACTTCTGGTTACTCTTCTTTTCTTCAGACATGTCTATGAAATCCCTGCAAGGAAACTTGAAGATAAACCTACACTGTATTGGTTTGAACACTACCTCGCTTGAATTTGAAATTGAGAACTACCTCACTTGAGATTTCAAAAAGTTCTGATGAGTGTCATCCTTAAGCTTGCCAATTGTCTTCTTATGCATGAAAGGAACATGGGAAAAACCAAGACTAACTCACCTCACCTTACTTTTGGAAATTTGAAAGAATGCGTACAAGACATCTAACAAATCTAATGATGAGAATGAATGGCTGCATGTGATAGGCATGGTTCAAGGACTGACACATGGTGATGAAATGTTAACGGTTTTTTATGAAAAGGACAACTAGACAAGATCTGGTAGGAATCCCCAATTTCGTAGCGCAGCTAGTTCAAATTTTGTGTTTTGTGCTACGAAATATCCTAGTTACGAATCCCTATTTTCATAGTGCACATAGTGTATTTTTGTGAGTTTGCCTAGTTGATTTCGTAGCGCATGTAATTTTTGAAATAGCCTTAACACATTACCCTTTGAATAAATGTGGGACTAATGGTGGGTAAAACAAGATTGTTGACCGTATTTAACAAAGGGAACAAGACCCTATCCATGTTTTAGACTCCTTAAATAAAACAATAGAAATGACTTGACCAAGATTGACTTACAACTTTGAAACCATACAAATTGTCCAATTTTTTTTTTTTTGGAAAAATTTTCAGTGATAACAATGGCTCCACTTGGGATAGTGTGCCCTTGTGGTACAATAAGAACTCATAGGTCCAATGCTTTATCCTCTTTTGATAAACATAAATTTATTTGACAAGCATCCCCTTTAAGCTTCTTGGGCCTTCACCTCGGGCTTAAGCTTGATGATCACTGTAGAAGAAAGAAATCTATATCTACTGAAAAATGCTTAGCCAACCTTGAGCTTATTTTCATTTTCCTACCTACCTACCCTATCAATTGCAAACTTCTTTCAGCTCAATTAATGTGAAATTTCCAATGTAGCCAATCATTTGTCTTATCTGATATTTGAGTTTTTTCACTGCATCGGAGTTCAGAGAAACTAGAATCCATCTAGTAGAGAAATCCTAGAGGAACCCACTACTCTTTGCAAGAAATGATCCATTTTGGGCAACGGGTAGTGGTCTTTTAGAGAGACCTGGTTTAAATTTCTCAAATCTACACACAGTCTTATCTCTCCTGTTTTCTTTCTGGTGGGAACTAAGTTAGACACCCATTCAGAGAATCTGATGGGTGCAATGATACCTGCTTCAAAAATTCTCTTTATTTCTTTTTCAATAAGGGGAAGAAGCATGGGGTTGATTCTTCTAAGTTTCTGTTTGAACGGTTTCTGATTTGGTTTTAGGGGAATGGTATGTTGGATTACTGAAGTGTCATAGGACTTTAATTCCTCATAACTCCAGGCAAATACATCTTGAAATTCTTTGAACAAATCCACATATTTCGGTTTTTGGTCAGGAGGCAGATTTTTGGATAGTTTAATCATTCTAGGATGTTCTGCTGTTCCTATGTTGTGTTCTTCTATGGCGGCATTCAAAGGTTCCATCTTTGGTTTTTTGGCCACATCCTTGTTATCAAACATGTCTTCCAATGGAGTAAGGCCGGCAGGCAGAACATTTCCTTTTAGTTCAATAAAATTGTCTTTCACTTTGGCTGTCTCATGTGAACAAAGTTGTTTCAGTTGTCCTATGTTTGTACTGTCAAAAATAGTTGGGATTAGGATTTATTTAGCTGTGGCAGCTGTCAGAGTCAGGCGTTTTTCTTCTGCTAACTATTGTGATTCGGCTATCGCGTCCATGTTAATGTTTGTGTTAGAGAATTCGTCCTCCAGAGTCAAAAAATTGTTAATCTGGGCATCATCTTGGAATACCTGCCAATTTTCAACATTGTTAGGGACTGAAGGTCTGTGTTTTATTTCAGCAGTGAAGTGGTGACTTGGTTCAAAGGGAAGCTTACATGTGCTGGCAAAGGTGGCTAGGCTATGGGCATGAATATTATGATCTCGTGCAATTTTGGCCAGCTCAAATTCACTGAAGGCGCTTAGCAATTCGCTGGCAGCAGCTCTGTAAGCTCTCATTCTACTATCATTAGCGACAAAGTTGCCCTTTATCTATTGTATGATAAAATCCGAATCACCTAGGATGGAAATGGTGGTAGCTCCCAGGGTTTTGAGAAACTTGAGACCTAAGAGAAGAGCTTCGTACTCCGCCATATTGTTTGTACATCTAAAATTGAGTCTATAGGCATGGCCTTGTGCGCGATTCTCATGAGTATTGTAAATCCACACTCCAGCCCCTACTCCTAACTTGTTAACTGAACCATCAAACTCTAAATACCATGTGGCTTCTCGTCCAAGGTGTGTATTGGGGATTCGAGTGGTATGTGGAGCGGATGAGTTGGTAATTTCTGTTTCGGGATTTTCTTCTTGCCCTGTGTTGGTTACCTTGGCTGTTGAGACAATTTCATGGGTATTGGCAACTGATTTCTCATTGACATTGGTTCCTTGCTCCAGAGATGACGGCTTGTCATGAGTTGGAGGGCTTGTGTTATCATTAAACAAAATAAAAGAATCCATATTAGAATGGATTGAGAATATTGGAAAAATTTGGGGTTTCTCCTCACTACTTACCACATACTTCATTAATGTTTCTCTATAAAGTCTCTTTGGTTGCCCAAAGACAGATATGGTGGTGTAAGAGAGGTCGAGTTGACGGGATCCTTGCAATTTTGCTCCCCACGATCTGGATAGAAGCATACCATATTTTGTGGGAATGTCAGCAACTACTACGTCCATTAAGATTGTCTTGTTGGGGAATTGGACTAGGGAGACACAAAGGTCTTTGATTAGGCCTAGACATTTGACCTGACTTGAATCAAATGAATACAGATCTTTGTAGGGTCTGGTGACATCGAGATTCAACCTTTCCATTACAGCTTTGGGCATGAGGTTATGTGAGGCACCTGAGTCAAACATAGCATTGTGCAGTATCTTGTCATGTATGTGCAGGCTGACATAGAAAGGTGGAACAAGTCCGTATGTTGTTTTTTCGTCAACTTCTGGCTCGAACAGTAGTTCAGGGGTATCATCTAAAACGTTTATATCATCCTTAACTTCTGGCAATTGAAGTGATTTTTGAATTTGTTGTCTATATACATCATGCTTAGCCAGTTCTGAGAGGGGAATGGAGATCTTGAGTTTTCCAATTTCTATTTCTAAACTGAACGGTTTTTCCACTGGGTTCCTGGCATTGATAGTGGTGAACTTTTGTTTTTCAGGCATACTCTCTATATTTTCTTTTGGAGCATCAGTGTCACGGTGTATGACCATTTGTGGTATCTCTGTTTTGAGAAGATGTTCAGGAATGCTCTTCATATCCTTTTCCAGGTGGGGGGTGGGCAGAGGCTACTCAATAGAACAATCTGTATCTGTTACATCCTCCACAATAACCTGACGACGATTTGGGACAGGGCTGTTAGCTGGTTGGTTGTTAGTGATCTTCCCTTTAGTTTTGTTGGGTTGTTTGCTATCTTTTGCTTTGCTAGGTGGAATAACATCGACAGTCCGTGTTCTTAGTTTGTATTACTTGTGTACCTCGTATATAGCAGTATCATATCCTTGTTTAAAGTCAAAGGACTCACCCGATTTGGTGCGGAATTGTTTTGTATCAATGTATGGTCGATTTTCTTCCGTGAGGAAGGTTTTCTGTTCGTTTTCTGAATCAACAAGGTTCATTAGGGTCCCGTCTATGGGCTCAGTGGATGTAGATGCCTCCGCATAGTTTTCTTGAAAAGGAGGCCTAATGTCGTGGTCCGAACTGGCCCTACCTACGTTCGAGTTCTGGGTCTTTCTAAAGTTTGGGTTCCTTGTGGCATTGGGTTGTTGACCTTCCCATGAATTTTTCCTCTCAACATTGTCTAATCTGTCTCCCAGCCTGTGCATGGTACTAACGACCGCATCTAGCTTCTGCTCGAAAGAGGAGGGCTCTTCTTTGAAATTGGTTCTTCTCTCAGTTGTGGTTCTGTTTCTTTTAGCGATTAGATTTGCTTCCACGCTCACTGCAGCGTCTTGCATTTCTACGAGGCTTTGAGGGGCTCTTTCCCTTAATTGATACGCCATCTCAGCATCGAAGCCATTCGGGAATTTGTATAATGCGAGGTTAGGTGGAGGTCTTAAATTCGGTGGTATTGCATTGTAAACATTGTTAAATCTGGCGCAGTAATCCAGAACAGCTTCCCTAGGTCCTCTCTTGATAATATCATACTCAGATAGTATGTGCAGGGGGTCTTTCTTTTTCTCCCATCTGTTAATGAATGTTTGGTATAAGGCTTCCGGGTTTAGTATAGAATTAGGTGGAAGTGCCCTAAACCAGGTTCTGACATCACCGGTCAAACTTTGGAAAAAGATCTTCATTCTTACACTCTCATCATCTATCTCATAACTCTCGAAATAATCCTGCATTTTCTTTGTATGTTGTAGGGTGGTGCAGGAAGTTGTGCCATCGAAATAAGTGATTTTTGATTGGTAGTCCTGAGGCATAGCCCCAGGATTAGCAGGTAATTGTAATGGTGCATATCTAGCCATGATGACGGGGATGAGCGGAACACCTAAAACGACGGGGATTACAGGAATGAAAGGGGAAGAAGGAGTAGTAGAGGTAGTAGGGATATGGGATAGAGGTGTGGTGGAGCTACTTGGAGAAGGGGGTGATGAGCCAGGGGAACTCGGGGTCAACCGGAATAAAACTTTGATAGGGGTTGGTACAACAATTGGCTGAACTGTTTAAGGACTAGCAGCAGTTTGGTAATATTTTTGCTTTTGTTTTCTGACGATCTTAGGAATTAAATTCGGATTTTCAAAGACAGGTGGGTTGTTTGGGTCAGGATTTGATCGTGTATTACGCGTTTGTTTCTTAGGAGCCAACTTCTACTATATGTTTTGGAAATTTTTCTAAAAAACGCAACAACACAGGTCGACCGAGCCTTTCACAAGTCGGTTTCTTCCTCTGTAGAGCTGCAGACTACTTTAATGCATTTATCTGAGGAGTTCCCCAGTGGAGAACACAGGTACAGGTCGACCGAGGCTTTCATAAGTCGGTTTCTTCCTCTGTAGAGCTGCAGACTGGTTTAATTAATTTATCTGAGGGAAAGTCCCCAGTGGAGTCGCCATTATGTTATCACTCAGGTTGTCCCTAGGCTCCTTATAGGGATATGGCCGAGGTAACCACAAACCAATCTTTGGATTGCAGGTTCTAGCCCACCTGCAATCAGAGAGGGCTCTCTCTTTATGATTCAAATTTTGTTGATGATTTTAGGCTAGCTTTCTGGCTTCAAGGGAGTGTTGTTTGTGATTGGATGGAAGGTAGGATTCTTGAGCAAAGAGGCAAGGTAAGGTGTGATAAGTTTCGAACCATTGGGCATGGAGTCACGGATTGAGGCTTGCTTGCGTTTTCTTGGTCACAAGGGGATACAGAGTGGGATAGCCACACAGGATGCAATTATCAATCCGCTGAAAGTACGGCATGAAAATCAGGGATGAAAGGCAAAGGAGAATCATTTCATCATGCTGAAAAAAGAGGAGAAATGGATGAATGGGATCCAGGAGAAATTAAGAATTCCTAAACATGCATTCATATGTGAAAGAAACAATGTAAACAAGATCATTTAAGTATACATGCTCATAGCTATTTCTGAAGAAAACATCGAGAAATGCAGAAATTGAACTTAAGGTGTAGTCAAACAAATCTTAAGCTATTCTTTTTTCCTGCAATTTAGAAGGCACAACGGTGATAGAAAACATAAAAGTAAACAGAGGAGAGAAAAACTTATTGAATCATGTATAAGCAGAGGAATTCTGTAATCATTCTTTGGCCAAGAGAAAACATCAAGTAGTTTCGCAATCCATGCTTTCAGCAATCTTTGATTATGGAAATTATGACAGTTACAGTGCGAGTCTCTGCTCGGAGAAAATGCTGGAAAGGAGACTAACCAACTACTACCAACCAACCAACCCCTCACAACATTGTTCAGGGTGGTATTTATAAGCAAAATATCGGAAAGACATTCATTACAACTAACCTAAATAGGTCCGCTAGAAAACTCTTCAAAAATCTAAGTGTTGCTGGAATTAAATGCAAGTAAATCTTTTTGGCTGCGCTAGGGGCAGCTGAATCAGAAAAGGTGACAATGTGGCCCTTGGAGGCTAGATGCGGTGCTTCTGGAATGATTGCGCTTTGGGAACTGTAGTTCTGCTCTGGTGTGAGTTAAATGTGCAATAATTATTATTTGAGGGCTTCAAGTGGCTTCGCCCTCTTTCATTGAATCTACTGGAAGGTATTAAATGTTCTCCTCCTTCGGGCCACTGCTCAAGATGTTTACTGATACTCTTTGCCGCTACATTGATGGCTTCCGCTGTCTACTAATACTCTTTGACACGCTTGATACCTGATGATTTGATCTGATACACTTTAAACTCTGTCATTGATCTGCTGCTGTCTTTAAACTGGATCACTTTGGCATGATCGGGCGATTTTCGTGTTTTTTCAGTGCACGACGGGCTAAGAAATGAAAAGATTCCCCGAAATGGCCTATTTCCCGTAGTGATACACGATTAGCGCGAAGCGCTAATCGTGCATCGAAAACTGCCTCTGTTTCTTGTTCTGGAGCTCCGAAGTGCGATTTTTCTTCCTGCGCGAAGTTTCGGCTTTCTGGCTGCTGACGTCAGCATGACGTCGACTGTACGGCGGATTACGTCAGCTGTGGTGGGTCCCTGGTACAGAATGACATGGTGAGGTGCTGATACTAGAGGTAATGCGATGAACTAGCTCCGATGTGATCGCAATATTGCATCAGTGGGGAATGGAGGGTGTTTGAGCTGGACATTTGGCGCTTGCGGCGACCGACCGCTGATATCGCGATATCGCGTCGGGTGGTGACGGAAGGGTCATAACTTGCATGGAGATGAAACTGTGATCTTGCGATGCGATCTGGCTTTTAAGGGTCTGCGGAGTGTAAGTTTTGGGTGGAAAGAGTAAGTAAGTGGGTGTGAAGGGCATTTGAGGTTTCGGAAGGGGTCCGATGACCTTAGAGGGATTTTATACTCTGGAAGGAGTCCATTGTATCTGGAAGATGGTTTGAAGGTTGAGGGTTCTTGCTAAGTTTCAGGTAAACTGAGCAATTCCCGGGGGATACTTATGGTTATTTTTCAACCAAGGGGAGGGATATTACATAGGAGAAGATTTATTTAATATTAGTAGGGGGACGGGAAAATATGGAGCTACATAATAATGTTAGTGGTTAATATGGAGATGGTAAGAAAGCGCTAAGTTCAGGAGACCTTAGGCTGTTATGAGGGGTTAGAACCATTCTTTAGAGAAAGTATGGACCCATTTTGAGTAAAGGAGGTCTTTACTCGAGTTACTGTTATGAAAATGATGGAACTTAAGAGGTTTCAAGTAGATCTTGACCTCCTTTGGGGAAGTTAGTTAATGATTGGGGAAAGCAGAGAAGGGGAGTTAGTTATACCTCTTTTGAGTATCTTGCATAGAATTACCTGCTGATTGTGTCCTGAATGAGATGACACCTGAAAATCTGGAACTGATCAGCAATTAGGATTCAACAACCTCGGAACTACCTACCCAGCCTACTCACCTAGCATTTTTTCTTCTTTTGATTTGGGTGCACTTAGACTTGCAAACCCATCATTCTATTTTTCTTTTGATTCTTTCCTATCTACATACTACCCTTATTTCTTCCAAGGGCCCAGATTAAGCTGTTGGGCTCCTCTGCTTCTCTACCTATCTAAGAGTCTGCCAAGATTAAGCTGTTTGGACAGATTTACATTCTCTATATTCTAAAACAGGCAATTTAAACCTAGGGAGACCAAGATTAAGTTGTTTGGACCTCCCTTTAACTAAAAATTGGCGATATCGGGATAACTTTTTTCAAAAGATTTGGAAGGCAATTGAATGAACTTGGAGTAGCCTTCTTTGCTTGGAGACTGTTAAGAAAATATGGAGCATTGCAGCATGCAAAGTACGACATATTTGGCCTATAAAATGTCAATCATGAAACATGAATAACTTGTTGCAGCAGGAAGCTAACACCACCAAACCAAGGGAGTGCCTCCTAGGTGTAGGCTTGCCAACTGAATCTTACTCTTGTCTGAGTCTATGTTTTGTACCCTGTAATACACATCAATTTGTCTAATCCAATTGTCCAACGTTTCCGCATTTAGCTCTCCATCATATATCGACAAATCAAATTTTACATCTAGCTTAATCAAATATGCTTTCTTATTATGCACAGGGCTATTTGGAGGTGTGAGAAAGCTTTTCAAATAGTGCAAATAAATGGACAAACCTTTTCAAATGCCTTAGTTGATTTAGGGGCTGCAATTAATATTTTAACAACCACTACTTGTCAAAAACTAGACATTACATCAGTAGAACAAACCTCCACCTTATTAGAATTGGCTGACCGATCAGTAGTTAGGCCAAAAGGTACACTACATGATGTCATGGTATCATTGATTCCTGGGAATATCCTGCCAAATTTCTAATAATAAACCCTAAAAACTGACTCGATGGACACCCGTTAATTTTAGGCAGACCTTGGCTTGTGACTGCTGATGCTTACATTGGTTGCCGACAAGGCAGTATGACCATAACTAGAGAGAGTAATATCAAGAATCTAGCTCTATACCCTCCATCCTAGCCAAGTGTAATGATAATAAAAATTGAAAAACATCTTGTATCATACCTCACAGAAAACATTACATCGCCATTAACCATAGAATATGCCCTCGATTTTAAAGATCAAATAGAAGATGATGTTATTAAAAATTCATTAACTAATCTGTATCCAGATCCCATGTACAATGTCACATGATAGGGGAAGCATTTGACAATGAACTAGAAGAAGATCCTCTCAAAGACACTCATCATCAAACAATACCCACTACCTGTATTTCAAACAACAAAACTATAGAGATTGAGCCAGGAAAAACCTTAAACATCAATGATAACCTGACTCCTGAACAAGAAGAAAAGTTGGTCCAACTACTGAGAAAATATAAGGAAGCTTTTGCATGGGACTATCTGGACATGAAGGGAATCAATCCCTAGCTATGTACGCACCACGTTTATATAGAAAAGGATGTGAGACCTGTTCACCAACCTCAATAAAGACTCAACCCTCACCTAAAAGACATTGTGAAAGCCGGATTACAAAAACTTTTGGATGTAAACTTTATTTATTTGATCTCTGATAGCAAGTGGGTCTCTCCACTAGTAGTGGTGCCAAAGAAGAATGGAAAGTGAAGGATTTTTGTAGATTATAGAGAATTAAACAAAGCAACCTAGAAATACCACTTTCCCCTTCCATTCATTGATCAGGTACTAGATACATTAGTAGGAAAGAAATTATTTTCTTTCTTGGATGGCTTCATTGGGTACAATCAGATTCAAATTTCCCCTAAAGACCAGGACAAAACCAATTTTATCTATCCTTGGGGAACATTTGCCTACAAAGTCTTACCCTTTGGCCTATGCAATGCCTCTACCACATTTCAAAGGGCCATCCTCAACATCTTTTCAGATTTAATAAATGAGAGGCTCGAAGTATACATGGATGATTTCGCACCATACGGAGATGATTTTGACCCAACACTAGACACATTGGAAAAGGTGTTGCAATGATGTATCTCCACCAAGCTCTACTTGAGTCATGAAAAGTGATATATGATGATGATTGAAGGAGTCATGCTAGGTCATTATATCTTAGCGGCTGGAATACGGGTAGATCCGGCCAAAATTCAAATAATTTTGTTAATACCTACTCCTACCACACAGACAGAGGTACGTAGTTTTCTTGGATTTTCTGCTTATTATAGGATATTCATAGAACATTTTTCTCAAATAGTTGCACCTCTATATGTACTGATAGGGAATGTTGATTTTGTTTGGATAGATAAATGCAACCGTGCTTTTGAGGATCTAAAAAAGCTTGTGTCAATAGCCCCAATCCTCAGAGGCCCAAATTGGGACCTGCCATTTCATATTTCATCAGATGCTTCAGACACAGCTATTGGAGCAGTCCTTGGGCAGGAAGAAGACAAAAAACATATGCAACCTATCATATCAGCAAGAATTTGTCTCCTGCTGAACTAAACTATAATGTTACTGAAAAAGAATTTCTAGCTATAATACATGCTATAAATAAATTTAGGCATTATATCACTTGATATCCTATTGTTTTATATATAGATCACCGTGCCATAAAATATTTAGCAAATAAACCTATTACAAATGGTAGAGTAACAAGATGGTTGATTTTATTGCAGGAATTTGGCATCACAATAAAAGATCGTCCTGAGAAAGAGAATCTTGTAGTTGATTTTCTCTCACGAATGCTAAAGCCAGTGGATGCAGCAGTAGTCGGAGATCAATTTCCAGATGAACATTTATTTGTTGTTACTATCAAGACACCCTGGTATGCTGATGTTGCAAATTATTTAGCAATAGGAAAATTACCAAAGCATCTGACCCCAATGAACGAAAACAGATTGTGCAACGTAGTACCTGATTTTCTTGAATTGGGGGCTACCTATTTCATGCAGGGCTAGATATGCATATTAGGAGATGCATCCGTCAAGATGAAATATTTAACATTCTTAGAGCCTATCATGACAAATCATGTGGCAGACATTTCGCAGATCGAAGAACTGGTCACAATGTTCTGCAAATAGGGTATTACTGGCCCACAATCTTCAAAGACACAAATAAATTTGTTCAAGCCTGTGACAGTTGCCAAAGAGTGAGACACCCTAGATAGTCCGATGAAATGCCTTTAAACCCATAGCTAGTAATTGAACCATTTGAGCATTGGGCGCTCAATTTTGTTGGTCCGATCAACCCATCATCAAATTAGAAAACATATATTCTGGTAGAAATAGAGTATGTGACCAAATTGGTTGAAGCAGAGGCACTTCCAAGAGCTATAGAGGACTCTGTGATTCATTTCCTGTTTGAAATATTTGTGTGATATGGTCTCCCAAGAGACATAATCATAGACATAGGACCATGGTTTGCAGGTAATAAAATTGCTGCAACATTAAAAAATTATCACTTTCAGCACAAGATTACTACTCCGTATCACCCACAGGCAAATGGCCAAGTAGAGAGCACGAATAAAGTGATAGAGGCAATATTAACAAAAACCATTGCATCACACAGGCGTGATTGGGCTTCAAGATTGATAGAAGCCTTGTGGGCATACCAAACAATGTGGAGAAACACCACCGGTTATTCACCATATCAGCTAGTATTTGGAAAGGAACCCATCTTTCCAATAGAGTTCGAAATACAAACGTTTAAAAAAAACACAAGAGGTTGGTCTGGATTTAAATGAGGCCCAGACTAATATATTACAAAAAATTACCAAGCTATATGAAATAGGCTCTCGTCTCTTCAACACACTGCATTAATCCAACAACAGAGAGAAAAATGGCACGATGCCCTGATCAAAAAGAAATTCTTCCACGAAGGAGATTGGACACTCCTATACGGTTCTAGGTTTCAGGATTTTCTGGTAAAACTTTAGACTCACTGGCTTGGACTGTATGAAATCCAAAAAGTGCATGACAATGGTACCATTACTTTGACTACTATTGATGGATCTGGACATACATTTAAAACAAATGGCCACTGAGTGCGACTGTACCATAAATCACTTACTCGGGAACCCTTCTACTAGAAACTTCGAGAAGATTCGGATATGCAGATTCTTGCTGAGGAAAAGAATTCTTCCTCGGATTTGGTTCACTAAGTAATTTCATTATTGCTAAATTTTGTATATAACTTCTTCTTTTCTTCTTGTATAAATTAATTTCTGTATAGATTTTTGCATTTCTACATTTTCTTTACATTTTACTGTTCTTTTTTTAAGGAACAACACTTTTGCATTTTGTTGTTCCTTTCCGAAGGAACAACATTTTCTCCTTTTTGTTGTTCCTTTATGAAGGAACAACACTTTTGCATTCTTTTGTTCCTTTCCGAAGGAATTGCATTTTTACCCTTTTGTTGTTCCTTTCCAAAGGAACAACACCTTTGCATTTTTCTATTCCTTTCGAAGGAACAACATTTTCGTCATTTTGCTGTTCCTTTCCGAAGCAACAACATTTTTGCCGTTTTGCTGTTCTTTCTGAAGGAACAACCACTTTTGCATTTTTTTATTCCTTTCCGAAGGAACATCATTTCCATCGTCTTGCTGTTCCTTTCCGAAGGAACAACACTTTTTCATTTTGTTGTTCCTTTACAAATGAACAACATTTCTGCGTTTTTGTTGTTCCTTTTCAAAGGAACAACATTTCCGCTTTTTTGTTGTAACTTTCCAAAGGAACAACACTTTCACTTTGATGTTCCTTTCCAAAGGAACAACACTTCCGCATTTTCGATGTTCCTTTCCGAAGGAACAATACTTTTGTTTTCTATTGTTCCTTTCTGAAGGAACAACACTTTCCATTTTTGTTGTTCCTTTCCGAAGGAATAGCACTTTCATTTTCTGCTATTCCTTTCCAAAGGAACAACATTGTCATTTTTTGCTGTTCCTTTTCGAAGGAACAACAATTTTGTTTTTCGCTATTTCTTTCCAAAGGAAAAACATTTTAGTTCTTGTTGTTCCTTTCCGAAGGAACAACACTTTCGTTTTTTCTATTTCTTTCTGAAGGAACAACACTTTTGTTTTTCTGCTATTCCTTTCCAAAGGAATGACACTTTCATTTTTTTTTCTCGTTCTTCCTTTCTGAAGAAATAACATTTCCGCATTTTTGTTATTTTATTTTTCACTTGCTTTATTTGTTCTTCCAATTAAGGAACACCTGTTGTTCCTCTTAAGGAACAATAGTTTCGAGTATGTTTTCCTTTTTCTTGTTGTTCCTCTTAAAGGAACCATGTTTGTGTGTGCAAATATTCTTTTGTTGTCCCTCTAAAGAAACAACAATTGTTCCATCTAAAGAACAACAATTTTTGAGTGCATTTTTTTTTCTTTTTGTGTGTATGTGTGTTTCACCATTTACAGGATTTTTGTGAGTGATGATCATTTAAGGCACAACTATATATTTATGTAAAAATACAAAACTAGAGGATACTGAAATCAGCAAACCAAAAAAAAAAATCGTTATCTTTAAAGAAATTGCTTTAAATTGATAAGAGAAGAGAGGAAAGGACATAACTATTTATATCGCTTTGTTGTCTTTATTTTCACTAACACCAATTTGATTGATTATTTTTATCATGATGGTTCTTTTTAAAATCCCCATAATTCTCTTTGATGATTATTATTGAATAAGAATAAGGGCATATTTTCCTATATTAAGATGTTCAGACTTCTTCCGCCATCCCTACTCTTAAGGAGTGTTGAGCCACCCTCTGTATATAAATAGGAAAGTGCTATATAAAAGAAAATAAGAAAATGAAAAATATACATATCTATATGATACTAACATGATTCTTCAGATGAAGGATAGAGGGTCTCATCAAGAGCCAGCCTACCATGACCATAAGGAAGAAAGTGAAGCAGCATTCCCACCATGGCCACCACATGATCCGAATCAGATCCACAAAAGACTGTCAAGAACTTTGACTGTATCGAGTTGAACAAATCCTTCAAAATTCCAAAACAACAATCAAAAAAATGCCTTGAACTAGTGGCAATGGCTGCCAACCTGGAACGACAAGGACCTCGGTCAAAGCACGCTAACCGAGGCCGATGGAGACTGTGCAGGAGGTCAAATTCAGCCCCTGGGAGCCCCAGATCGGGAAAAGGAGGTGATTTTTATCGCTGGGCAAATAAGGCTAAAATGGAAAAGCCTTAAGCACTCGGTCACATTGGGGGTCAGAGAAACAAAAAGTGCTAAAGGACAAAGGCAAGACCCGCGCTCTGGAAAACTGACGGTATCGATCAGGGCACCCTTGAATGGAAAGAGGTGTTGGAGGAGAGAGGAGCAATCCCACTCAGCGATCGACGTGTTGCAACAGAGGTGAGAGAAAAATTGGCATGATCGCACGCTATCGGTCGAGCAAGTAAAGCACGCTCAACGTGCGTATGACGTTGGATTTGGAGGAGCCCAGATCTGATGGCTGAGATTACGCCTAATGGAGGAAGCTGAATCGACAGGGGATTAAGCCATGATTTAAAGGGACTTGGAATCTGTTTTACTGCCACAGTGGAGAAAGAACGTATCCACAACATAACCGAAGAAAATAATCGACAAAGCATGTTGGCACTAGTTAGGTGGAGACACACGGCCACTTCCTGAGCGTTCATGCTGATGCCGAACAGGGAACTCCAAGCGCAACTACAGAAGGTGAATCAACGCAGGTGGGAGAGGAACTGAACAGATATAGGGATCGAATGGCTAAAGCCATGAACAGAGGCAGTCGAAAAAGGGGAGGAGGATTGAGAAGAGTCTGAGCGACCAAGAGAGAGAGTGAACAGTGCACCCGAGAGGAGGACTGAACACAGAGAATAATAGAGCCAAGCATAGGAGACAGAGGGCCGAGCTAACCATAGGCAGCATTAAGCACTAGAGAGCTTGAATATTCAAGCCTTCCCATAGAGGAATATGTCCGGACTGAGCATCACAATTGGCTCTTTCCACTGTAGAACGAGGGTCACAGAGCTAGTAGGAATAACAAGAGTCTGTGTACTCCGAGTGGCTTGGAGAATCCAAGAACCACCCTGCCAAGCAAACCTACTATAGGAGAACTCTCATTGAGTCCCTGTATTTGTAATTCTCTGCTTAAAGACACAATAAAACAAGGCCCCCACTGAGAGTTGGACCGGAGATGTAGCCCTCGAGAATAGCGTGAACTCCTTATTAAAAACTATTGTGTCTTTGTGTTTCTTACTATATTTCTCTATTGTCTTTCCATTTAAATGTCTATGCATTAGAAATCTGATCAATCCGTTGCTTGAATAGCACAGAACACACACCAGCACATGAGTCTGTAATACCTTTTTTTAATAAATCTTCAACTGAGGTCACTCATAGGGTGATTATCAGATCAAGCGGTATCAGAGCTCTAGGCTGTAAGGTTAGACAAGCTTGTTTTGGGTTAGCTATGAATGCTCACTAGATCAAAGCTCAAATTAGGAGAAGGAGAGTTGGTGGAAACTAATCCTGAAATTGGGAGAGTCTATTCTCAGAAGACAATGTCAGAGGAAGGTTCTATAGGGCCATACCCTCAATTCATAGAACGTTTCCTAGCTATAAAGTCTATGGTAGAAGAAATGTATAGGGAATTTAGAAAGCATAGGGATGAAGATTCATCAGGTTCTAAACAAGATAAAGAAAAAGATGAGTCTCATTCCCATGACCACTCCAAAGGAAAGGGGAAAGAGGAAAGCTTTCTCACACCTCCAAATAGTCCTGTGCATAATAAGAAAGCATCTTTGATTAAGCTAGATGAAAATTTGATTTGCCTATATATGATGGAGTGCTAAATGCGAAAAAGTTGGACAATTGGATTAGACAAATTGATGTGTATTACAGGGTACAGAACATAGACTCAGACAAGAGTAAGATTCAGTTGGCAAGCCTACACCTAGGAGGCACTGCCTTGGTTTGGTGGGAAGGTAGAACCCAAACTGATATGAAAATACATGGTAAGGCCACCTCTGTTTGGAGTGAATTTGTTGCTACAATCAAAAAGCAGTTCTATCCATTGGCCTACATGCAACAAGCCATGATGAGTTGGCAAACTCTTCGGCAGTT
>APFE031736746.1:1500-26440 GCA_000404065.3 Pinus taeda
GGAAAGTAGACAGAACAAGCTTTCCAATGAGCCATCTTGCACCTGATTTGGACCAGTGGAACCCACTCAAAAGTTGCTGCAAAGGTGCGCGGACATGAGAGCCAGGGGGCGCGGACGTGAGAGCAAACTTTGGGAGAATTGACTTTTTGGTCAAAAAAACATTGTTTTGACTATGGTTGATTATTTTTACTTGTAGATGATGGATAAATGTAATATTTTCATGGCACTTTGATAGATTTTACCTCTCTTTACTCTTCTAGAAGCTTCCTTGATGTAAAAAGTAAAAAATTAATGCATGAATTAGTTAGCTAAGTAATAGAGGAAAGTTGTTGAGCTGCCTATTATCTAGTGCTTAGTTTGGAATTAGTTCAAACTGCTCCTAGAAGAATGAGCTCGACCCCTAGAGGCAAGGGAAGAGGTTAGCTTGCCTATATTATGTGTTTTCTTAGTCATTTTGAGAGGTTGGAAGGTTGGACTCTTGTGGGAAAAAGTTTCATTGTATATTTTACATCTATCTTTGCAATTTCAAGAGGAAGAAGGCCAGGGTTTTGCAGACATCCTTGTGGATTCTTGTGGATTGTAGTGTTGATGGTGTGTTCTCTACATGTTATTGTAAGTTTGTTTATGTATTTTACATCTCTCTTTTGCTTCTATTTGAACAGATGAAGTGGTAAAGTTTGAATACATGCTTTGACATGCTCAGCTTTTAGTTTGTTCAAAATTTATGTTTTCTGCTGTCTAGAGAGGATTCAAATGGTTGTTTGCCCTCTTTAGCTCCTTCTCTATCATCCCTGATCATCCATCTCAGATTAAGGCATCAGCACTCACTCCTACCTTGCCCCAAAGATCCCCCTGCAAAAACTGTGCTCAATCCCCGCACCCTGAATTGCACTCCCTCCAAATTGCCACCAAAAAAACCAAAAATCTTTAAATCAATCCCCCTTAATCAATTTACTAGCCTAAAATCTTTATTCCTAATTGGGTCAATTCATCATATTGAAAGATCTACCAAATCTGACCCGAGAGAGCCTTCTCATACCTCGTAGGGCTAGCTACGAGGTGAAATGGTTTGATGTAGCCTTGAGAGTTTGTCTATCTCAGCCTAGGTGAATTCCGAGCGCTAACACAACCAAAGATGTCCCCTAACGCCCAAGGTATGAATCAATGATTGATATCTACACACTTAATATAGAATTTTTAGATGACAAGGAGTTAGATAGCACAATAAACCAAAATATCTAGAGATACATGCTAGATCAATTAAATTTAACATGCTTCTCTAAGCTCAAGAACTAATGAAAGATACCTGTGAAAATAGTTAATCCACAACTAGATAGTGAAATAAAAATTATTTAAATTTTAAACCCAGTTGAGTATTAAGGACAATATTCCAAAATTATTTACCATAGAAATTATAAGAGGAACACCACCATGAATTAACTCCAAAGACTTCTTTATTATTCCAATATAGTATTACAAACTAGTAGAGATTCCTTGACATAGAGCTCGATTACAAATTTCATGATGATACAATGAGAAATAGCTTCCTTATATAGAAAATATGAGAGAATGATACCCAATATCCATGTGTAAAAATGACTAGCTTGACTTGATCCATGGCTAGATGCTTCCAAAAAATTTGATCCCTTGATTTCCTGGCATGGATCCGAAGGAAAAATTTGTTTGCCTTGATGGATGAGCTAGATGGACCATTTTTTGAATTTGGAGTGGTTTTGGACCATTGGAATATCTTCAAAAATAATTTCCCCAAAATTTTCTCCTTCAAAATAACCACCTTGGACAAAAAAAAATGATTTCCTTGAGAAATTATTTTTCTTTGGCCCAACGAATTTCTTGTGGGACTTTTTTGCCTTGGAAATGGGATTGTTCTCACTTTTTAATTTAATTCCTTTTTTTTCTGAAAGTAATCATCCATTTCCTTAATTATTTTTACTCTTTGAGAGAATTTTATTTTCTCTCATTTTAGTTTTCTGACTAATTTCCGGCTAATTATTTTGCCACTTTTTTGCTGGCAAATAAAGATAATGATGCTAGATCGGTTTAAACATATTTTTCCACACTCAAAATGTGTCTAGATAGAAATTTTAGGAGTTGTTGTATAATTTTAAGTACTCATACCCTCTATAACTTCTATAGACAATACTTTTCACATCTTTACATGAAATATTACATAGAAATCCCATTTAGAAGGGGACTTTCGACAATTAAAAAATGGCTTCTAGGCACAAAAAAATTCTGCAAGACTTTAGACATGATCTAGTATGATAATTTACATCAAATGTATACACCAGGACTCACCTAAGACTTTACCATCAAGCCCCACTCTTTCTTTGGTGTATATTTGGGAGAGAATCTCAACTAATTATTAAGTGTTGAAAAACACAAGTAACTAGTTGAAGAAAAATAAACTCTGTAGAGTGAAAATCTTTGGTAAAAACCTTGAGATACCTAGATGTTTTACATGGCTTTATAAACATAATAGAATCATTTTTAAATAATGGCCCATAGGATTGCATTATTTG
The DNA here is from genome assembly GCA_000404065.3 of Pinus taeda. Taxonomy (NCBI): domain Eukaryota; kingdom Viridiplantae; phylum Streptophyta; class Pinopsida; order Pinales; family Pinaceae; genus Pinus; species Pinus taeda. The sequence goes on from APFE031736746.1 coordinate 4,044, forward strand.
GATTACATTTGAAGACAAAAAGTTGCACGATGATGATGAAGTCTAAAAAATTTCTAACTACTCTGAATTGTATTCTTATCATAAGGTAGTTGACACTTGAGTGGTCAGAAGGACTACTCTTAAGGCCCTATGGGTATATGAGGGGCACTACTTAGGAAGCCTTGATTAAGATAACATAGTTCCATTTTCCAATATATCATAGTTAACATTTTCCGCCTTCCAATATAAGCCTATATTTCACCTCCATTCTTTGGGTTCAACTTGTCATTTTACCGTAGCAGGTTGATGCAACTAAAAGAAACAGAAAGAGCATATCATGGCCACAATAAAACTAAAGAAAGAAAAATCAAAATGCAAAAGAGGTCTATTGCACTAATAATGGTCATCACTCGGTTCCTGAGCATTCATTGCTCCATCACATAAAAATAAAGAACCCTTGCATGTGCCAATCCCAATGAGAAATAAATTGACTCATCATTAAGGGGTAATATATTTTCTACATAATTTAATACAAGCTCTAATCCTTGAGCTACAAGTAGTAATAAAAATAAAAATCAAGAAGAAGTAAAAGGCACATAATAAGAGTGGAGAAACAAAGGCCGAGTTGGTAACTGATGCATCCACGAATGCTCCCTGCTCACATCTATGCACTTAAGATGTCAACACAACCATTAGTTGGTACCTTTGACCATGGAACTTGGTCTTGAAGTCTTATCCCCTCCGTTATCATCTTTATTATTCACTAACACCTATCAATTGAAGGGTGGATCAGGGAAATTTTACTTCCCTTTAGGGGTTGGAAACACCTAATAGGGTTTAAATTTATCCACCTCTTCCTAGGGAGAATACACCATTGCGAGATTAGGGTCCTGATTTTGGAAGGAGATACTTAATTGAAGTATTAAATAGCCCATGACATTCAATTTTGATAAACTTAGATGCAATAATGATATTTTTCCTTAATCACTTGTTTCTTTCACTAGAATTCATGTAGTTTTGTCAGGGGGTTCGACAACCTAAGTCTTGGGCACCTTATCCATAAGTACCCAAGTCCTTCCGAGAAGTATACTGTCATAAACAAGTGAAACATTGAGACTCTTGGGCCTCCTAGAAATAATGTTAGATGATACATGTTCTTGGACACCTCCTGCATCAATGAACTTGGATTATTGTGTACTAGATTTGATTATTCTCAGGAACCAAATTTCCCCCATGCCAACCTTGACACCAATTAATGGGTGGTAGCTGATTCAGAGTTCAGATGAGGATGGTCCCACCATGAAAAACTAGGGAGGGCTTACTGCACCTAAGAAGCCCTCAATGATGGAGTTGATGAGGCCACTTTGAATAGTTGGAGACACATGGAGACCACTTTGTGGTGTTGTAGATGGATCTTGGGACCCCACCTAAGGAAATGAGCTAGATTTGAGGGCCAAACCTCAGATATTGGACTTGCAATGTGTTTACACCACTTTGGACACCTCATACGCCTTGTAAATGCTATTTAGAGCACATTTATTGCATGAAAACAACCCTAGAGAGCTTCATCTCATATTTGTGGACTAATTAGGGCATATTTGTGAAAAGATAATGGGTTGGCTTGTAAAACAAGTTTATATTGTCATCAAACTTGTTTTTACTGGCTTTGTAGGCTAATTAGATATCATCGTCCTCATACAAATAGAGGAGAGGATCATTGTTTTAGATGATCATGACATGTGACTTGAATTCGGCCTCTTAGATATTTCAACCTTATTGATTCTCGAGGATATGCGATTCTATGTATTATCTTTGCATATTGGAGCTATTTCTTGGGATTGCAAATGTTATCTTGGATCAATAAAGGATTGTTCATGCATTTTTTCTTGTAAGTAAGCCTTTTATTTGATAATTTTTTCTTATATCTAATGTATGGAATGAAATGATTATCTAGGTGTTTTTCTATTGTGCCATTTATTATTGAAGGTTAATTATATATAATCTAGGTTACATCATTGTATGCATTACTCATGTATGGAATGTGAATGACAATTCCCTTGGTGAACCTTTGTAATAGCTCTCCCAAGTGACCTTAATCCCTCACAAAGATAATAGCTAGGGTTTTGAGCTAGGGCATCAAAATTTCCTTACTCATTACCAATATTTAGAAAATATTTTACATCCATAGACTTCATCATCCCAAGGACTAGGAAACAACCTTATCAGTTTGGTTATCACCTGTAAATTCATCCCCAAACTCGTGGCCAAGCCGCCATCTAGGGTTTGGATGAAAATTTACTTGGAGGAAGATTCTTAGCTTGTGAAAGGATTGGAAATTGAGGAAAGACTTGGTTGTGTCAAAATCTGTTGGGTGTGGAGCCTGATTATCTTCTATATTCAAAAGTACCGCCACATTGGACCCCAGTTCAAAATGGGGGCGGCAACGCCGCCCGGAAAATATTCGCTGCGGGGGGGTCCAGGGGGGGTGGCTGCGACCTTTGGGAGCACCCCCCTGGCGGGGGGTTTCGGGGGCAGCGCCCCCGAAGCTAAAAACAACTGTAAAATTGCCTTGTAAAAGTATAGTAATTTCTAGTCAATCTGGGCCTTTCATTAGGCGGATGATATGAAGGTAGAACTTATGTTTAGTTTAGGGTTTTTTTCCCTAGAAGGCAACCCCTCTCTTTGTATGAGGGCATTGTATTTGAGGCTGTGAGATAGATGTGTATTCAGTGTGAGCGAGAAACAGAGAGGTGAGACTGTGAGAGAAGACAGAGGATATTACAGCAGATTTACTGTAGGTTGTGTCTCTTCATTTTGCTGGATAATAGAAAGGAAGGACTGGCTGTTCGGGGTGGGCATAGCCCAAACTGGGTGAACCACGTATATCTGTGTCTCTCTTGTTTTGTGCGTTTTCTGTGTTTATATTTCTGCTTTATTTCATGTGTTCCATTGCTCCGTAATATATAATTTTCTAACAAAATCCACTTCCCTTAGCGATCAATCTTTCCATTTTAAGTCCTAATTCTCTTGGCTTAGGAAAACCCTAGTTTACAAGGCTTCAACTTGGGGGCTTATTGAAGGTTCCTTGTTACATTTGGTTGCTAGTATTCATTGTTGGGAAACATTTTCTTGGCCTAATGATTCTAGGATAATCCATTTGGCTTGATATATCTCAAGCTCCATTTCAATTGTGCCCTAATTTGGTCTTATTGGAGGATGTGAATTGCCTTTTCTTTATTTAGTGAGTTTTGTCCTTAAGAAGAGTTATCCTTTACAAGCTATTTGTGTTACACAATATTTTGTCATGTCTCCTGTACTTTCCTGTGACATACCCCGAAGTGCCCGAAACATGACCATTATGCAGTGTACTCATTCATATATGTAGCTCAGATCCTTCCTAAGACATTGATTGGAAAATTCCTTTAGCTTCCCTTGAAGGAAATAGCTCTAGAATCCTAATTTTAGGATCATCGCCCTTATCAGAATAAAAATTGTGATGGTCGCCTATTGCATTATACTCGACCCGCGATGGCATCGCTCTATTTACTTGTATACTCGAGATGATCCCAAAAAGGAAATTTTCCCAAAGAGAATGAGAAGCTTCGTGTTCTAGAAGCTTCTAGAGCGGTGAGCTGGAGGTTGTTTGGCGTAGGTGAGGTCGAGTTCTCCAAACTTGGCCTCTTGGTATTATTCCTATGAGCTACCTCCTTGAGATCAGGGTCTACTCCTATCTTTGGAGAGATACTAACTCCCTTTCCTAGCCTATATATTCATCCTCTCCCATTCACAAATGGTTAGAGGCTAGCTGGTCTATGTCTATTTGCATGCTTATGCTAAGATTGTGCATATATGCTACTCATTTGGCTTGGAGAAGGATTGCTTAGAGAGCTTAGCTTGGACTTGGATATTCATTCAAGGAGAGCCTATCAACATCAAGGCTTGGTTGTATTCTTCCCTTTATTTGCTATTAATATACAACTACTGGTTCATTTTCCCTAAATGTGTATGCTCATGTATCATTTAGCTTAACATTCCTTGATCAGTTAAGTAGGTTGCTTTTGAATATGCTATTTGTGTTTGCATGCCTTGTTGTGTCTTGGTCTTTTGTGAAGGTGCATAAATGATGAGAGCAATAGGAACGAGCCCACGACGTAAGTGATTCAAGGTGTTCAACAAAGGATATCGAGATAGCATTAGAACGAGCTAGGCCATCTTCTTCATCTCTCTTTTCAATTTAAACTTAGGAAAGTGTTTAGTAGATTGTCACTTCGGTTGCTAGACCCACTCACTAGGCTAGAGGGATCGTCTCTGTCCACAAAGTGGATTTACCTAGACAAAAAATGGCAACTCCACTAGGGAGCCTATGATCCTTTCCTTTCAATCGTTCACCTTGTTTTTGTGATGACTTTGACCAACTGTCCATTCCCAGACTTGTTTGTTTGTCTTTAACTATTTTCACTTTCTGGTAATAGTTTGAAGGTTCTAAACTTTTGCTGCTCTTGAAGATCTTTTTTTTTTGTTTATCTTTCTTGACCATCATAGTTTTGTCCCTAATAGTCATGATGACATTGCAGATATGTTGATTATAGTAGAAATGATCACTTCCTTTCTTTTAACAAGTGCAATGATATCAAAGGTTAAAGAAAATTAGGGTTTCTCTTCTTGTTTTCAGTATTTTTCCTTCTGTCAGTGGCTTACCAATGTGATTTTAGTGTCCTTGTCTTGCTTGACATGTTTTACTAATTACAATTGCCTCTTGATTTGGTTTAAGTGTGTTTGGAGCTTGATTTTCCTTCTAGGGTTTCTAGGCCTTCTAGATCATCCTTCATTCACTCATTGGTCTTCTCTTCATAGATCAATTACCCTTGTTAAACGAGTCTTTTTTGTGTTTGGACGTCTTTTTCAAATCATTTTTGGTTCTTAGGTATTAAGTTGTTTTCATTAGTTTCGAATTGAGTAGATTATTTGAAGGCCACTTTAGTTCCATTTGGCAAGCAATAGATTACAAAGTTTCTTGTTTCAATTGAATTGAAAGGGGATATTTGCTTTGAATTTTGTGTTTCGAAAAGCGAAAGTGAAAGTGTTTATATTTTAAGTAGTTTTCGAAGCATTTGTTGCATTCAAAATCATTAATGTGAAAGAGATTTTCATGATTATTGAGTTGTTTGCATTCTCTTTTTCTCCTTTTCACTAGATTACATTGGTTGCATTAAAGTAAAAAGGAAATCATCATTATATCTTAAGGTAGGTCGCTTTAAGATTTTATTTTGGCATTGCATTTGCTTATGAAATGGAAGATTAGATTTCATGTTTTGCATTTAGCATTGGAAAATTGTCATTGATACATTGTTGCTTGTTTGATGCATGATTTGGGTGTTTCTCTTCCCTAAATAGGTATCTTTCATTGAATGAAAGGATTTCAATTTCATCATTTAGCTTCATTTTAGGAACAGGTGACATCGTTAAGGCTTGAAATCGAAACATAATTTCAAGATCAATTTTAAAATCTATCAATTAATCTAAGGAGAATTTGAAACATTAATGCTCATACTTAGTGGTCTAGGCTAGAGACGTGTTTCGACATCTATAAAGCTTAGCAACTATCGTTCGATATTACATTAGACAATGCTAGCATGAACTTGTGCTCCCCGTACCATCGAGTATATAAAGTGAGACCCTCATAGGTTTCAAGCCTTTATCCATAGGAAACCGAGTCTACCACCCTATAAACATGATACAATAAACACAACAATCGTGGAGATTGCCTGCACGTATGTCAAGTCCTTGGTAAATTTATTTGTTGGGTTGTATATTGCAGTTCACATTTTTCTTGGTACTCCTTTTTTCCTAGAGTTACCTGAGTAGTCATTTCGATATTTCCTGACTCAAACTTGAAATGATCATCAAGCACTTGTCCTTTCAAGCTCGCTAAACCAACAAAGCGAATAGAGTCACTTTTTTGTCCTTTTCTTGACTCTTAAAACATGAAAAGGAAAAGTTTTTGTTTCAAATTATATACTTAATTGACTGCAGAACAACATCCTTCCCGTGGAAATACTCCTTAGAAGATCTTAGGTTGATACCAATGGCAACATTTCCTGAGTCTACCAGTCAAGGAAACCCCTCTGATGGGAATCCTAGTCCTTTTCCTTCTTTTTGAAATACTGGTGCTCCCTATATGTGACGTTGTACCTTCCTAGATTGACCATTGGTCTTCTAGTTTGGTTATTTTCAACCTCAGTGGTTCTGAGTGTCCAAATTGCCTTTCAACCAAGTTCTCCTCCACCTGAACAACATCAACCTCATGTTGATATTAAAGTTGACCCCTTGCCTTCTTCGCCTATTTCTTCACCCCGTTCTTCCTCTTCACTTGGTGAAAGTCTAGATTCTAGTAATCAGGAGGTTAATAAGAAGAAGAAGGGGATGAAGAAGAAGAAGAAAAATGAGTAAGGGGGCAACCAAACAACTATTGTTACCGATGAAACTAATGAAGAAAAAACTTCCAACGAGCCCCATAAAGTAAAATTCCCTTGCGTGTTATGTAATGGTGACCACCTTCTTTAGAATTGTCTTGGTATTCCAAACGTCTTAGAAGTGTGGTCCGCTGGTTCACATCGACCTTTGTCATCAGCCTCTGGCAATCATGCTCACGACAAACCTTCAACTAGTAAATCCCATGGGAAAAAGGGAAAATCCAAATTTCCCTGTAATTTGTGTGAAGGTAATCATCCCATTGACCTTTGTTCTTTAATGGATGAAGCTTTGAAAGAGTTGGAAAACCTTACCGCTTCCCAGCCTCATCTTCTAGCTAGTTATCAAAACCTTTCCCCTAATCCTTCATTAGTTGATCTAGTGATTGATCAAAATTCATCTTTGGTCAACCCCACTCTCTTTGAAAGTGACTCTCATGAGTCTATTCTCGACCAACCATTGGTTAAGGAAACGGTAGACTTGACTCCACCTTCAGTTAATTGTACCTTTCAGGTAGAGAGTGAACCTTGTACTATTGAGGTTCTTCTGGTTTCTTCAGTTTTTAATGAACTGGAGATAAAGCCTCATGTTCCTGAGGTGCATGAAAGCATTTATCCTGTTCCCATTGAGCAAGAGGGTAGACCTCACATTCCTACGACACCCCCTCCAAGTATTTTGGCCACTTCTTTTTATTGGAGTCGACTGGTAGGATATCACCATCCATCTTATGTGAATTTCCAGATTACAATACATGATTACCATATGGCCGTACGTAACAAAATCATAGATGAGGGTGAATTTGTTAGCATTCTCTCCTCAACTACGTGGTAAGCTCTAGGTTCTCCACAGCTTGTCCTCGTCACTGAGAATCTGTTAGCTTTTAACAAAGGAACCAATCAACCATTAGGGATCCTTCCTAAGTTGCCTATTACTTTAGGAAGAAAGACCATCTATATAGACGTGATGGTTGTCCAAGGCCCTTTAGATTTTAATCTACTCCTTGGCTGTGACTATGTTTATGTCATGTGTTGTCTTGAGGGGGCCTGACCCAGGTTCAACATTAATTAGCCAAACAAATCCCTACACTACTGGCCCTTTTGGCACCAGTCCGTGAAGCACGGACTGAAGTCTCACTCGAAGTAGTATGGGGGGATGCTGGAACCAAGTTTCTGCACCTTGAGATGGTTGTGATGTCGTTTGATTTCTTCTATCCCTGCCTGCGCGTAGGTGATCTCGCTCTAGGGCTTGTAAGACAAACCCTTTATTCCGGCTTTCAATACCTTCGTGAAAGTATATGATCAACCTTTGCGTAGCCCTAACCCATAGCCCTGGTACTTTCACGTTGTTATGGCAGTGCATCGTGCAGATTCCTCAATTACCCTAAGTGATTTACTTATCTTACTAAATACTTAAAGTTATCACCGCGTAATTAGATATTCGTAATTGCGTTTAATTATTCAATGTAACAACATTCATTCTCGCATCATAGAAGCATAATAAAGGAAATTCATACATAATATATTCAAAACCGTCAACATAAAAAATACACAGAAATTGCAAAATAACTTCTTTTTATTAATATCTTCCAAGTATTACAGACTTTGTTCACCTTGCGCACACAACTGCAGGGGTCGTACACTCAGCTGCAGACTTCTACCCTCGGCCTCTGCGAACTCAGCTGCTGAGCCTCTACCTATGCTACAACCCAAGGCTTAGACTTCTTGCTTGAAAGCTATGCCTCTCTTACTTGTTCTCTCTCTCTAACTACTTAGAGCTTAGCTCTTTTTATACAATCCCATGGTCTGTGGACCATGAGTAGATCTCTTACAGCTGACTTTACTTTAGAAAACTAAGGGAGGACTACCATTTATGACACATAACACCTTTGGGCTCCACAACCACAAAATGTGGAGTCTTTACAATAATATTAAAAAAATTATTTAAACATGGGCTTTTAGCCCCAAAACGACCCTTTGGGGGTCCTTCTCCCAACAGGCTTCCAACACAAACATCGTGACTCACCCTCGAGTCACTCAGTAGGCATGAAGATCTTTGCATGAAGCCCGTCCAACTCGACCCTGATGACTGCAACTTCAGATGTGCACTGAGCTACTGCCTGCTTCACATCTTCGACTGTCTTCTCGGTCACTGCCCGTGTACTGTCAACCTGAAGCTGTTGTTACGTTGCTTGTAGAGTCGTAAGCTTGTCTTCAATGTTTCCTATGACTGCGTAAGCTTCCTCCATCCAGGGCTTTAATCGCACCTTCAACAATGTTTCCTTGTGCAGTGCTGCATCCACTTGTCCCTTCAGTTGATTGGCTTCCTGCATCTTGGCTAACCTCTGCGTCTACACGATAGTTCACGCTGTGCCATTAACTTCATCATAGCGCTGTTGGAGTTTGCGCACTTCCATTTCTAACCTCTAGATGTTTGGGTCCTCCTGCAAGTTAGTCAGGACCTGAAATGATTCTTCGAACAACTGTGTGCAGTCTGCTACTGCACTCTCCACTGCCGCGACTGCTTCTATGACAACGGTCATCCACTGTTCCTTTACCTCTGGTGGTGTTGAAGGCTAAGCCCTCAACTGGAGCTTTGTAATCTACAAGTTCAGCTCCAACTGAACCTGCGCCATCTCTGTCTAAGTGTCGTGCACCCTTGTGGCCAATTTGTGGATGCGGACCTCGACTAGCTCCTCCTCCGGAATGGCCAATTCCGGGACCATTCTGTAGGTCTCCTCCACCACTTGTATGATCTTCTTGCTCTGACTGGTTGCCACATGAAACTCTTTCTTCCAGTCCGGGAAGACTAGAATCGGTGCAGTAACCATATTTTCTTTCAATATTCCAAGCTCTTCTTATAGTCATCGTTCCAACAAAACGTGACATCTGTCTTCAACAATTTTTCCATAGGCACAGTGATCTAGGCATAGCTTTTGATAAAAATTTTTGTACTATCCTGTATGTCCCAGAGTAGCGCGCAACTATTTCACACTCCTTGGTGCTTCCAAGTTCAGTATCACCACGATCTTTGCGGGGTCTACCATTAGTCCTTGTCTGCAAACCACATGCCCTAATAGGTTTCCAAAGGAACACAAAACAGACACTTCTTGAGATTGAGTGAAATCTGGTATCTTTGATAGGTATCCAGCATCAGGCGCAAGCTTGGTACATGGTGCTTAACCAACCCAAATATAGTATAATCATCAAAATATACTTCTAGGAACTTATGAATAAATTCCTTGAATGCCGCAATGACCACGCAGGAAAATATTGCAGGCACATTCTTCAACCCAAACGACATTACAGTGTATTGAAAACAACTCCACTTAGACCCGAAGGTTGTCTTGCTCCTATCCTTTGGCACGATTTTGATTTTGTGGTACCTAGAGAACCCATCAATGAAGGAATATGCTTCCTAGCTGCCTAAATTGTCCAACACTTCATCCGTGAATGGAGTCGCGAAAGGATCATGCACATAAGCGTCATTCAATTTTCTGAGATCCACACATATCCTTATCTCATCCTTTTGCTTCTTCTCTTGCACCACCATTGGGCTTACCCAATCAGATTCTTCCACAGGCTCAATGATGCCTATTGTGAGCATCTTTTCTAGCTCTAAGTGGACCTTATCCTTATATTTCAGATTGAGATAGTAAGGCCTTTGCTTAACTGGCTTCGCGTCGAGCTTTAACATGATCTTCATCATTCCTAGGCCCTTGATTATTTTTTTCAGATCCGTAAAATTGGTAGGGAATAAGTCCTGGTATCCATAAAGCAATTCAATGACCTTATCCACCGTTGCGTCATCCCAGTTGTCTCCATCTTCATGAATTTGGGTTTTGACTCCATACCAATGGTCACTTGTTTCGTTTTCAACTACGTGGCTATATTAGGTTTCTCAATCTGTGGTCCCTGAACTTTGCGGTGGCCTTCTATTTTTGGAATGTTAATCTTCCACGGATCCTCGTCCTCTTCTTCAGCAGTTACATTATAACATTCTAGCGTGTGACTCAGCTGAGTAGCCCATTCAGGCTGAGTTAGGTCTAAAGGATCCCGCGGTATCCTAAAGATAACTGCTTTCACCTCTTGTAGCACTTCATCAATAATGTCAAACCCATCCTCAAAACTGAATTTCATCATGAATCCTTCGTGCATGATATCCCATTCGCCTGTCCCATGGTGGAGCTCTTTTTCCATATACCAATTCATTGGGATAACATCCAGGGTATGACAGAATGGGTGCACCCACTCAGGTTGGGGATTTTCTCTATAAGCCTACGTCCATTTGGCTAGATGCACACGCGATCATTCTGCCCATCATTTTTGTCTATCAGTCACATCTTAGGCTTCCCAAATTGTGTTCTCATCGTCCTCCTACATTCACACCAATCATCAAATCTTCCCTTGTGCGTACCCCACCATCTTGTGGATGTAGCGCGTAGTGTCCAGTCCAAGGTCCGGAAGCGCTACTTTTCTGGTACCTCCCTTTCAAATGCATCCAAAAAGATATCTACCTCATTCAAACCATCATAAGTAGGCATATTTCTTACCTTTGACGACACACAGCGCAATGACCGGGTCGTCATGTTGTAATTCAGTGTAGTTACTTCATGTAATCGATTTTGCCAACGTTCTATTTTTTTGTCGGAGTTCGAAGTGTAGGAACTCTCATGATCCCATGTAATCCATCCATCTGCGGTGGGATTCACTCAAACATGGTCTCACGCTATTATCTTATAGATATAGTCCAGGTCGTGATCACTCTCATAATCGCGGACAGGTTCAATATAGCGCGATCCTTCAGCAGGATCAAGGGGTACTATTACTTGTAGCGATTTCTTCTCAAAGATCATCTTTTGCTTCTTTAGATTGATTACCCCATTCATATCAATAGCCCAGTCAATTCCCAAGAGTGTAGGATAGGGATTTATGTCATCCACTTTCTCTATTACTTCAAAGTCAGCGAGTGCGCTCGCTCCCTCAATATCCACGGTCACCCCCTGCAGCTGCCCCATGGGGATGATTTTCTGCTGATTCACCATCCTTAGCTGAATTAGAGACCATTGCAGTGCAGGACTCCCCATTCACCCCCAAGTTTGTTTTGGTAAAACATTCGCATCTGACCCCAGGTCCAAAATGACTCGATCCATTTCATACTCTCCTATTTGTGTGGTCAATCTCATCTCTCGTCCCATTCTTGTTTTATGCTTTCCAATCTTTCGTACTACACGTGACTACTTGGTGCGGTTCTAATGCATCTATTGATGAGTTCTTGTAATCCTTTCACAACCTTACTATCTCGCAGTAACTTCATATAGGTTTCCAAGAAAGTTGTGAGCATAGAGGGGTTCATCTTCGGCTCAGGCTTATCCTTGCTTCCTGAGGTGGAGGCCTCAGCGAAGCTCTTCTTAGCTTCCATGAAGGCTTCATGAGCGCACTCCAAATCGAACTCATCCTCTTTTGCCGGGGCTTTGCGAACCCATGTACTGTCTTCTGGATGTTTGCCCTTGTCATCTCGTGTCGCGATTCCACTTCTGAGTACTATATTTACATTTGGATCTTCCTCGCACGGCTCAGACCTCATCAGCTGCAGGTTCTAAGTCAGCAGAGGTGGTAGCACCCCTTTGTCACATATCCTAGCTATCAGCATAGGGAAATATTCTGTTTCATGATCAAACATCGTGCATTACTTGCATGACGAACGTGTTGGATTAGTGAAATCACGGGCATAGTGTCCTGGTCCTTTGCAATTGTAGCAAATAAACTATCCTCGACCTCTGCCAGGTCCTCCTCCTTCTCAGCCTCGTCTGCACCCTTGAAATTCTATCTGTGCCATCCCTGCATTCTGGTCAAGGGGTCGCATTTCGGCCTGAACCCTATAGGCGGGAGTTCTATCCATCATCAATTCATAGCTTCTGCAAGTACGCTCATCATTTCCTACCGACCTATAAAACTTGTAGAACAACTGTTGCGGTGTTTGTACATACTTTTGTAGCAAGTGACAGTTATCTGTGGCATGTTTTCCGATTACTTGACAGATAGCGCACCATAATGCAGGCCCCACGCTAGGTCCTACTTGAGCTTCTGGCCTTAAAGGCATTGGTCCTCCTCCTGCAATGTAATTTGAAAATACTGGGAAATGGTCTTTGTCATGACCCTGACTCTTGCATTTCAAGCACCATACCTCCGCGTGTACCTCTGGTCGAACCGTCCCGTCCTGTTTCAGACTTTGCATCTCAAGGCACAGATTCTTCAACTGTGCATGGATTTGCTGAACTCCTAGATTAGGATCTTGAATTAGAATCTCATGTAGTCTCATGGAAATCTCCGAGGCCACTGCTTGAGTTGTTATCGTCTACTGTGACAACGCACTCCTTAAGTGTGGTAGTAGCGAAGCCACAAACCACTCGCGATGCTGTCCATTTGTCAAATTCATGTTGGCTTCGCGGATTGTACATTTCAGCCTCTGATCTAGTTCTTAGGGCATTTCGCCTAGTTACATCTCAATCTATTTGAATCCCACAATCGACTACACCTCAGATTTAGGCCTACTAAATTCCCTATTTAGTGTTGCCTGGACGTCTGCTACTCCAAAATTCAGGTTATTGTTAGAGTACTTAATATACCAGGTTAACGCATGATCTTGCAGAGCACTAACCAGTGTCACCTTCTTTGTATGATCATCTGTAACATCTTGATCTTCCCATACAACCCTCACAATGAACCAGAATTGGTCTGGGTCCTCATTTCCCAAGCCTTTGAACAAAGGAAACTTCGCTGTATTTGCCATACTGAATCATGGTGGAGGGGGAGGTGGTATGGGTGAAGTTGGAGGTGAGGGTGGTGAAGTTGGAGGTGGTGTGTGCAGAGGTGGTATTCATGGGAATCCTTGTCTTATTAACTGGATAACACTTCACGGAGAAACCTTCACTATCCCTTCTTCATCACTTTGCGAAGGTGAAATCAAGGGACTATATTTCGGACCCTGTTTTCCTTCGTTCGTGTAAGTTTTTCTGCTTTGCGTAGTCCCAAACATCAAGGTAGCTGCATAAACCATTTTTCACACAACAACATTTTAATCCAAGTATTCAAAGATTTTACGTACTTACCTCACGGTCCTTTAAAAAATCATCGCTCCGCCTCGTTATAGCTGACTGAGGTGTTGACCGCGAATTTAGTCACAAATCCTCCTATGACGTGATTGAGCCAATGATAAACAACACGAGTATCCTCTGATGCTTCCAACCTTCGCACTTACTGTAGGGTCCACACAATAGGACCGTCAAGTTTCCACCTTCCTTGGCTATCTGCTAACTTCGCGATTCACTCGTATAGCTCGGTAGGGAAGGAGTATAATAAGATCTCATGGATCTCTGTATATAGGTATCTGTCCAACCACTTTTCTTTTGTCAGTTGTGGGTTTTTGTTCTCTTGTGCTGCGAATTCATGGATTTTTGTATCCAACCAATCTCCAATCTCCTTCTTAGTTGGATTCAAGTGATATGACATCACACATCTCTTATGCATATTCTGGTACCGACAACGAAACCATTTTTTGGCTTGAGGGGGCCTCACCCAGGTTCAACATTAATTAGTCAAACAAATCCCTACGCTACTGGCCCTTTCGGCATCAGCCCGTGGAGCGTGGACCAAAGTTTCACCTGAACCAGTAAGGAGGGATGCTGGAACCAAGTTTCCACACCCTAAGATGGTTGTGATGTCATTTGATTTCTTCTATCCCTACCTTCGTGCAGGTGATCTCACTCTAGGGCTTGTAAGATAAACCCTCTATTCCAACTTTCAATACCTTTGCAAAAGTATACGATCAACCTTCGCGCAACCCTAACCTGTGGCCCAGGTAATTTCACATTATTATGGCAACGCGCCTGGCAGATTCCTCAATTACCTTAAGTGATTTTCTTATCTTTTCGAATACTTAATGTTATGACCGCGTAATCAGATATTCGTAATTGCATTTAATTATTCAATGTAACCGCATTCATTCGTGCATCATAGAAGCATAATAAAGGAAATTCATACACAATATATTCAAACCTATCAATAGAACAAATACACAAAAATTGCAGAATAACTCCTTTTATTAATATCTTCCAAGTATTACAGACTCTGTTCACCCTGCGCACATAGCTGTAAGGGTCCACCCACTCAGCTGCATACTTCTACCCTAGGCCTCTATGCACTCAGCTGCAGAGCCTCTACCTACGCTACAACCCAATACTTAGACTTCTTGCTCGAAATCTATGCCTTTCTTACTTGTTCTCTCTCTCTCTCTAACTACTTAGAGATTAGCTCTTTTTATACAATCCCATGGTCTGTAGACCATGGGTAGATCTCTTACAGCCAACTTTACTTTACAAAACTAAGGGTGGACTACCCTTTATGAAACATAACACCTTCACACCCCGCAACCACAAAATGCGGAGTCTTTACAATAATATTACAAAAATTGACTTAAACATGGGTTTTTAGCCCCAAAACTGCCCTTGGGGGATCCCGCTCCCAACATCATGGGAGCTCTTGTTTCTTCCTTTTTTCGAGTGATGTGTTTCCCACATGAAGGAACCATTGTGATCATTGATCAACTTACGTTCATTGGTCCTAAAACAACTCCCAATAAACCATCCTCCCTAAATGGCTCTTATATGAAAGCGGTATCACCCACACCACAAGTTAATTATGTGGCCACCTGTTCCATGCCCACATCTATTGATGATCTTGTAGGTGATGTAGTATGCCATGTACTATGGGAATTGGACCCCAATTTTTCATTTGGATCCCTAGACATGTATCCGTTCCAAAGTGTTTTTCTCCCATCTAATGAGAACCTCTTGGAAGCCATGCCCTCTTTTGGTTTGTGATAAAGGTCTTATTGAGAAAATTTCCTTGTGTTGTGTCAAGCTCCTTAAAAATTGAAATAAGGGATATGGAGCAAAGTTCCTTGTCTTGTGTCAAGCTCCTTAAAAAATGAAACAAGGGATATGGAGCAAAGTTCCTTGTCTTGTGTCAATCTCCTTAAAAAATGAAACAAGGGATATGGAGAAAAGTTCCTTGTCTTGTGTCAAGCTCCTTAAAAAATGAAACAAGGGGTATGGAGTATAGTTCTTTGGCTTGTGTCAAGCTCCTTAAACAATGAAACAAATGATATGAGGATAGTTCCTTTACTATGTCAACCCTGGTAATAAAATGAAATAGGTCTCCATGAGAATAGTTCCTTTACGTGTGTCAAGCTCGTTAAACAATGAAACAAATCCCATTCCAATTCGAGTCTTTGATTAGACCTCTTAAAATCCCAGTCGAGTATTTCACTTGATCTCGTATGTGAACCTTCATTCCATCCACTTAGGTGAAAGATGTGAAGCTTGGGGGGCATGTACCTCGAATTGAGTCATTACGTTGGGGGCATGCAAACTTATCTCAAGCATAGTTTATATTTGTTTCAAGCTTGTGTAAAAATGAAACCAAATCCATGCATAGTTTTTTCTCATGTTTCAATCTTGTGAAAAAATGAAACCATCCTCAAGTATACTCAAGCATAGTTTCTCATGTTTCAAGCTTGTGTAAAAATGAAGCCATTCCCACTTCACATCTCGTGATTTCCATTTTTATCAGCCTGTTTTTTTTTTTATGCGCCTTGGTTTCTTCATTCCATTGTGACTAACTCTTTGGCTGATCATTCGATTTCACTTGGTTGTTTTACCCTTTCCTGAGGAACATCTATTATGAGTGGTCTTATTAGCCAACATCCTGACCCTTACATGTTTTGAGCAGTTCCATCATCACTGGAACTAGTTGCTATCCTTTTTATACCACTCGTTCCTCTAGGAAGAGTCATCTTTCAACTCTTTTCTAACTCTCAAAATATGAAAATATCGCTGAGTACTTGTCTTTTCAAACTCGTTAAATTAAATGAATTGACGTCGTATCAGTAGAAATTTACCCCTTTTTCGGGCTAAGATTGACTATTTACGAAAAAGGTACACCTTGATCGACATGGTCAAGAGGTTCTCTCGAATATTGTTTTCTACCTTTTCGGGTTTGAGACACAAAATACGAAAAGGGACATGATGGAGCTTTATCTTTTGCCTCTTTTTCAAAATCTCTAAATATGAAAAAGACACTGAGTTATTCTTCCATTAGACTCGTTAAAATTTTACGACGAAATATTTATCACCATGATGAGAATGAGTTTCTCCTTCCTAGGGCTCGTAAAACTTACTAGGATGGATTCATTCAAAGAATGAACTTATATTACAAGCATATGCTATCCCCTTCAAGTTTGTGATAAAAATAATTGGGATACTCGCTAGCAATATTGGGGGAAAAATGAAGATGAAACATCCTTTTTATAGGCAGCACGTCACTCTTGAACATGACACTCTTCTGCTTTCGTGTCAGGTTTGGGATATCCTCACTCAGTCACTTTTCCTCCCAGGTTTAGGTGATCCACTTTTGCCTCTCATTTGAATATTCCATTTTTTCATCATGACCTTTAGTCCTATGTTGAGTAAAATGATGCCACACTCTAGAGTTGTGTCGCTAGTGTTCAAGAGAAGTCCTATCTGCAGATATTTACCTATACATTGTCTAACCCGTTGTTACAATCTTGGATCTTATTCATTTCATTCCACTTTATTCCTTGTCTTGTGTTGATGGTGGGGACTCATCATTGCCCTCCTTCGACGGGTCACTTCCTGTCAACTTCAGCTCATTATCTAGGAAGATGACTTAGAAACTCCCTTTCAGTACCTTAGAGCTTGCATGCCCTAATGGAAAGTTTTTCACATCCAATGATAGGTCTTCATCATTGGCCTTCGATTAGATGATTCGACAAGTGTTCGAGTTCAATTTCATTATCACATTCATGGATTGTACTGTTGCAACTTGAAAGCCATTGTCATTATTGGTGGTTTCTCTCGTACCTGTTAACGGTCCATATCATTGGCTGGTAATCAGGGGGTTTTCTCACATGTTCGAACTCAACACATTTATTCACATGTTAGAATTCTTACTTTGATAAGGTCGGGATGGAGCGCAAGACCCTGAGTCTTGTTTGATATGGCTCAGGCTGCGTGGAGTTATATGTTATTCATGATTGTACACATATTTCTGCTATACAGATGACTGTGACCATACCATAGGACTTTACATTTATAATGATACTTTTATTTCAAATAGATGTGACCATACCTTGGATCTTAGATTCACAGAGGATCTTTCTCATTTGGATGGCTGCGCTCATACCATGGATCCTTTCATATAGTCCTTATCATCCAGATGGCTGTGTCCATATCGTAGATTCATGTCTTGATCTCAGATATGTATATGTATATGCATCCTTGATTTGCAAGTCTCATGACAGTGATTGTCCTCGTCCTTGAAAAAGCTCATAAAACATCTTAGCCATCACTCCCTGTTCTGCCTTACACAATATTTTGTCACGCCTCCTACACTTCCCTGTGACATACCCCGAAGTGCCTAAAAAATAACCATTATGCAGTGTACTCATTCATATATGCATATCAGATCCTTCCTAAGACATTGATTGGAGAATGCCTTGAGCTTCCCATGAAGGAAATAACTCTAAAATCCTAATTTGAGGATCATTGCCCTTAGGAGACTAAAAACCACAATGGTCACCTATTGCATTATACTCGACTCGCAGTGGCATCACTTTGTTTACTTGTATACCCGCGATGATCAAAATAGGCAATTTTCCCAAGGAGGATGAGAAGCTTCGTGATCTAGAAGCTTCCAGAGCGACGAGCTAGAGGTTGTTCAACGTAGATGAGGTCGCGTTATCCCATCTTGGCCTCTTGGTCTTATGCCTATGAGTTGCCTCCTAGTGAAATTGATTTCAAAATCTCTTTGTATGAGGGCATGATACCCTCATGGAGATTAGTTTTAGTGGTGATACCATCTACCCTAACTAACTAAGATTCATTTTAGTGGTGACATTATCCACCCTAGCCGGGAAGAAAGGAGAGATCATCCAGATTCCTCACATATGCTTAATGTATAGGAGATTTATTTTTCCTTTGGAAATGGGGCTTCAAGTGGTAATGGTCCAATATTTTCAACAGTTCTAGCAGGGTCATGTTGCACCTATTTTGTCACAATTTCAAGGAAGCAGTTGTACATTTTTTTCAAAGTTTAGAATCATTAGCTAGACAATTATTATGTCATTGTAAACCCAATTTTTTCCAATTATAATATAAATGATGCTAGTACGATCATTTAATTATGAAACAACCTAGGTAAGCTTATGATTTTGGCGATGAATTTTATTCTAGGAGGTTTTTTTTTTGGCTCACCGAATTATCTGTGTTTCTAAACACAGATAATCGACAAAGTTATGTTGTCTAGATTAAACCCCAAAGCTAGGGTGGAATTCATTGAAAGAGTCTTAGGTTATTCCTAGTGTTATATTGAGTCTTTGTAAAAGTTGTTTGGGAATAATTTAAACTATTTGGCTAAATTATTTTATTACAAATCACTTGGTCTACTAGATCATATTGTGTCACAAAATTAGGAAATTATTTAAGAGCCTATTACAAATGGGTATTTCCCCTTTGACGGTTGAATTTATAATTATCGGATGTAAAAAACATTTTAGTGCATGGTCCCTCATAATCAGACACCATGGCTAAAATATTTGAGGGTAAAAAAATAATTAATCCCCTCCTGTGTCAATTAATTGATTTTTCTGGCTAAAATAAAATTAAATCCTAAGCTAGGAAATTAATTAATTTAGAGTCAAAAAATTAATTCTTGAGAAATTAATTTCTCCAAGTGGAAAATGACCAAACAATTCGTGTTTAAAAAAAAGTTAATTTTGTGAGACCCCCCCACCAAGGCAAAAATTGACATTTTAAGATAAATTGAGCCCTTGAACCTTGGTGGTTTAGTCAAAGTCAAAATTTTGAGGAAACTAATCCAAAAAATCAATTTTTGATTTAATAAAAAATGATCTTTAAGAGAAATTCGAAAATTCCTCAAAAATAAATATTTTCGACGAAAAAGATTAAGATATGATCAAGTATTTATCAACGGTCGAGATTTCTTTGATGGGGATCAAGCCAACTAGCCGTTATTTTCCACTTTGAGGATTTATGTATAAATTAGAAGCCATTTTCTTCTCAAGTCACAATCATGACTCTGGTTCTAGATATGTAAATTTGTAACGCTGCTATTGGTCAATTGATCTGCTGGGACCATTGGAATATCATAATAAAAGACTTTGGGTTTCAATTCATGGTGTTCTTTGTCCGATGATCTGTGGTATGTGCTTTCCTATATTGCGTTTAATTTTTACAAATATGTTATTTCATTTTTCGTTGATAAGAACATTTTATTGGTAGATTTTGGGTCTATCTTGGGTGATCTAATTCACCATATATATAACAAGTTTACTTGAAGAAATATATAGAGTTTGTAAGTACACCGACCCTTGGGCTCAAGGTTCACAAACTTTGGAGGAGAGGTGACCTTGTTTGGGCTCCAAGAAATTTATGTGATTTTCTTAATTTGTTAATACTTTGGTTAATGCCCTAATTTTCAAAAATACATTGAGACATTGTTATTTAGAAAAAATATTTCTCTAAAAATATTTTATTTTCATGCATTATACATTTGTGAATAATTGTAAATATTTTGTAAAATAATTTTTCTAACCTTGTTTTGCAACTATTTGAGGGTTTGGGTTTTATTTTAAAATTTTGTATATATTGGGGTTTTGGGAAATTCTATTTTTCATTTGTGAATGTGAGCTTCAAGAAGATTGTTGGGGTTTAAGCTAGATCTAGGCCCTTGAGAGTAAGATCTAGTCTCCAAAATTTTTACTGGCCCAACGTCATAAGATTTCGTAGAGATTTGGGAAATTATTGAAGATTTGAAGTGATAATCAAATTTTGTAGGGGTTTCAAATTTGTTTAGGGCTTTTAGGCCCAATGCTCCCTTTGAACCCTAACTGCTACCATGGTCTACCTTTATTCCCTAGGCCACATGCCTATTTCAGCCTCTAGAGCCCTAATATGTCCCCTTTAACTTCTACCGTTAGCCTCCATGGGCTGTTCTCCTTAGCTGCAAGCCAATTAGGCCTCGTGGGAACCTTTTACTAGCCTCTTAGGCCTAGCTGTAAGACTTCTACCAACCCTCCATTGCCTCCTTCCCCCTTGGCCTGCATTTCTTCCCCTTCGCTCAACCTTTTATCCTCTCCATCCCCCCCATCATCTCTCCATGCTGCCCATTTCCCCTCTGCTGCCTCACAAAATGCTTCCTTATCCTCCACTGTAGGCCTAAAAGGCCTTCCCTTTGCCTTGACAACCCTTTTCTCTTGGCAGCAATCCCTAAGGGATTGTCCTCCCTTAGCCACAACCCTTTAAGGACTTGTGGCAAGCCCTAGTGGCCTCATTTCCCTAGCGGCAAGCCTAATTGACCTTGATGCCCTTTCTCCTAGCCTCTTTGCCTCTCTTTAGTCATTGATTGGGTTATTGTTCAATTTGTGAGCTAATCTCTTGGTGGTTGCAACAAATATTCATGAATTTGTGAGCTAACATCTATGGTTGCAGCCATCCAAGTCCTTGGAGGAATTTTGGGCAAGCACCCTAATCACTTTCAAGCCTTAAGCACCCATTGGTTTGCTATATACTAACCCTTTTGTCTCATTGTTTCCTTACAACAAGATAATCATTTCATAACAGTGTAAAAAATCTAATTTGGATGCCCTAAAATATTTAACAAGTTTCCTAAGTTCATTGCACAAATTAGGTAAAGTTCACTTAATTTGTTTCATGATTCATTGATGTCTGTTATACTCTTTGAGACTACGTACTAAAGTATGATATATGATAGTGGTATTGACATCTAAATGGAACTATCTCATTGGAATTTTGGTGTTGGAAAAGTAGTATGGTGTTGGGGTTACATCATTTTCATTTTTCATTTCATAATTTAAATCCTAAGTGCTCTAAAACATGATTAACTCATTGTTGTCATAAAATTTACTTGTGGCTCATTGAATATCATACAAACATAAGTAACATAAAGGTTGTCATTTGTTATGCTCTATTGATAATAATTGCATATTCTGGAGAGGATACCTAACATTGAAGTGAGTTTATTATTGGGCTAATTGTCATATTGATTCTACTGTTTCTAGGGCACTAACATATTGTTGTTTTGTGTAATCCCAATAACTTTCAAGTTTTCACTAAAAATATCACTTTCTAAAGCACATCACTTAAGCTCTAATATCTTAAGAATTGATATTGGCATCTCTAATTAGCATTAAATATTTAAGTGATCTTAACTTGAAGGAATCCGATAATCTAATTGCAATATTGACATTATCTCGTTAATATAGCTTGGAAGGTGTTGTGGCCAGCAACACCCCCCCTTTTTTATTTAAGTGTTTGACCAAAATACTAAATGAATGGGGACCCTTAGTTTAATTTTGAGAAAAATCAAGTTTTCCTTTCTTCAAAATAAGGTTACCATCGTAAGCTTAGAGAGGTCTTTTGAATATTTTTTTTAACCTAAGTCTACGATAAGGTAAAGGTCTTTAAAAATTGCATTACAAAAAAGGATAGGAAATGCCTTCATTCCCTTATAATATTGGTATGCACAAGACCCCCGTGTTAAGCCTAACGTCGCATCGCAGTAAAGTAATGCTCATAAGAAAAAACCTTAAGATCTGCCGATCTACGATAACACCGATCGCAAGATTGCATATCGCAGAAATAAACTGGCAATACTTGACAAACATCAAACTTCTGCGACCTACGATGTTGCGACTTGCGATGTTGCGATCGCTGCGATGGCGCAATCTGCGATCTTGCGATTTGCGATTAGCGCGACTTGCAATGGCACGATCTTCAATGTAACGTAAGCAAATCATGAATCATTTAATCACGAATCCTTCGGGCGCGC
>APFE031736746.1:32675-90851 GCA_000404065.3 Pinus taeda
AAAGACAAAAGCGAGAATGCTAGAGGGAAGCCTGCCTTGGAACCAGGAGATGACTTTGATACAAGGTCAGATAATATCGTTGCAAGTCAACAAATGCAGATGCCAAGGTTAGAACAACAAACTATTTCTCTTTAAAAAAGTATCAGTACACAAAGGTATGATCTAAAACCCGATGTCTATGTTGAATCTGATGAACGAAGATTTTTTCATGATGATATTTTTAAATGCGTTGCTTCAGAATCACACTTTTCTCTTTATCCTGATGTTTTTAGTGATGATAACTTTTCCCCTCTCAACATTAAAGATATTTCAAAAAACACAGAGGATAATTCAAATAAGTCATCATTAGATTTTCAAA
Organism: Pinus taeda; assembly: GCA_000404065.3. Lineage (NCBI taxonomy): Eukaryota > Viridiplantae > Streptophyta > Pinopsida > Pinales > Pinaceae > Pinus > Pinus taeda. The sequence continues at coordinate 33,034 of APFE031736746.1, forward strand.
ATAAAGAGATAGCTATAGAACATCCTTTGATTGTTTCCAAGCAAGGATCACTTGAATTTCCTTGTCTGAAAATATATGACCAAAAGGAAGAATCTAGGGAATCTTGTAAAATTAGTTATGATGGTTACTTTGCCAACGATGATGTTATTGATTTATCTCAAGTAACCCTTCAAAGCTCAAACAATGAGAGATATTCTAATTTGGAAAACATATCATTCAATCCTCATTTCAAAGCCAAAGACCATTCGCCTGATTTTACTGACCAAGACAATATCCTGATCTATGATTCATATCATGAAGAAACCCCCATGCCTGTTCACAATCATAACTTGTCTTCTGATTCACAAGACCTGGCCAGTTCTTGTGAACAACAAAATATTACAAGCCAATCCCAATTGTGCTGTAACTTTATTTGTACAAATAATCATTTCTTTTTCTCACTTGCACTCATTTTGTACAAAATCGGATTGTGTTTTAAAATTTTCAGACTTTTGATAGATTTATGGTATGTCGAGCACCTTATCAAAGAACATCCAAAAGACGAGCTACCATTTTGAAAGCTAACTATGTCAAGGAAGTACAAACTTCCTCTATTACGAGATCATCAAGCTATAACAGAAATTCATCCTTATTTTTATGATCCAATAGATATCCAGTTGGAAAGAATTTTTTGCGAGAAAGAAATTTCGGACAAGATTCAAACTGAACTTATCCATTCTTATTCCTCATCCAACATTAACAGTCCAAGAAAAGTTCCGTTCTTAACACTAACGTTGGAAAGTTACATACGTGTAGGAATAAAAATGAGAAGGTGGCTCCACTGGAAATATCATTTCACCTAGTCAAATTTTTGTATATAGTTAGGATAGGAGTAGGAGTAGTTTAGTTAGGTTATTAGATTTACTTTTAATAGTTTATAGGCAAAATAAGAGAAGAGATCATCCCTATTCTCTACATAATCTTAGGGAATGTCTACCTCTAACTTCGTTAAGTATTTTTCTCCATAAATAAAGTTTGCTTTGGTTAACAGCATTTGACGTTTACAAAAGACACCTTTTTTTCTCTATCAAGATTTTGAACTTCTGCTTCTATGAATGACATTTTTTTTTTTTTTGAACTTGATCTTTATTATCAATAGAACTTTAATCCAGATATGATACTAGTTTCAACTCCAAAATTTTTTAAGAAAGCAATCTTAGTGAAGGAATTTTTTTACGTCAGTACAATGAAAGGCATCAATAACAAAATAAGGGGTCCCTGTAGAAACAACTATTTCCAAAGAAGCTCTATTATTGTCGTCCAGAACTTTCTTAAGGAAAGAAAATTGACTTCCTCCCTGCTAAAGGAAATCGCAGCATTCAGGGAAACGATCCAAAGAAAACACTATATCTCAAATAATAAGAGGTCTCATCACGAGCCGACTTATCATGATCACAGATATTATAACTTGCTGACTTTGCCAATACTGTCCACCAAAATAGTGCAACGACTCAAGATTGTTGCAATCAAAAGACAAGGGGTCTCATCACGAGCCAGCTTGTTCAGCAAAAGTGTAAATCAAGTGAATGACTGTGTCATAATTTGGCCACTAAACCAAGACATTGTTCTTTAGAGAATAAAAAAGAAAAAGTGTCAAAATGGGTTTTTCTCTGAAAGGTTGTAAACAAACTTAAGCAGGGTAAAGGATCATTACTGGTTAATAGGTAACCCTGTCGAGGCTATGGACGCCTGCTGGCAGCAGAGGCTCTACTTGCGACAAAGAAGCATATTTAAAAAGGACTGCTATACAGGGAAGACTTTATTTTAATTTTTATTTAAGACCAAGTAAGGGTTGGTGTAAACGCAAGGACAAACTAAGGATACGAGTAATTAAAATGGAAAGGGGTTGAAACGAAATATCATTGACAGTTTGAAGTATAATATGTTTATCTTTCTATAATAAAGTTTAAGTTTTCTGAGAAAATTTTTATTTTCAGAAGTTTGAAAAACGTCAAGAGAAGGTCAGAGATAACTGGTTCTCCCAAGTGAATCGCCAATTGTTGTGGCCAGCAACACCTCCCCTTTTTCATTTAAGTGTTTGACCAAAATACTAAATGAATGGGGACCCTTAGTTTAATTTTGAGAAAAATCAAGTTTTCCTTTCTTCAAAATAAGGTTACCATCGTAAGCTTAGAGAGGTCTTTCGAATATTTTTTAACCTAAGTCTACGATAAGGTAAAGGTCTTTAAAAATTGCATTACAAAAAGGATAGGAAATGACTTCATTCCCTTATAATAGTGGTATGCGCAAGACCCCCGTGTTAAGCATAACATCGCATCGCAGTAAAGTAATGCTCACAAGGAAAAACCTCAAGATCTGCCGATCTGCGATAACACCGATCGCAAGATCGCATATCACAGAAATAAACTGGCAATACTTGACAAACATTAAACTTTTGCGACCTGCGATGTTGCGAACGCCGCGATGGTGCAATCTGCGATCTTGTGATTTGCGATTGGCGCGATTTGCGATGTCACGATCTTCGATGTTACGTAAGCAAATCATGAATCATTTAATCACGAATCCTTCGGGCGCGCCATTCAAAGAAAAGCCACTTGCCATAATCTGACCCCAGATCATGCGCTTTTAATGATAGTAAATGGATTAGTTGCCAGTTATTAAATGAAATGAAGACGCGTGCTTTTGTAAAGAACTATTTCACGTAAAGTGGCATATTTGATATATCTGTTGCATTTAAAACTCTCCCATCACCTTTCTCAATCAGTCATTTCCACTTTGCTCGTAATCTGTAGGAACGAAGAGTTAAGAAGATTCAAAGCCGAACGTAGGAGCAAATGGGAAAGAAACATAAAGCTCAAGGCTCCGAGACGAAGGAAAAGATGAAGGAGATGGCTCCTTTGTATATAGACACTGCCTGCAACAGGGACGCAGGAATTTCGACATGGGAAGGCATGTATAGGCTGCTGGAGGAAGCAAATCCTAGAGTAATGAAGGTTGATAGCGTCGCGGGCTCACAAAACTCTTCCGAGGCATCCTTAGAGGAGCTGGCATGTTCATTTCTTCACTGAATAGCAGCTAGACCCAAAATTTTACTGTATACAGATATGATCAAGTGGATACTTGACAATGCAGAGTTACAACGTAGAAAATTCAAGGTTCAGGGACATGGGCTCATAGGATCATTCACCGCGCAAGAATTAAAGCTTATGTATCATCTTCCTGAACCTCAGACGACCTACAATGCACAATTTGTCAAGAAATTTGCAGCATAGAACCCAAACCTGGCAGAGACCACTAAAGAATGGACCAGAAGAGAGGAGCTGCTAAAAAAGGACAAAAACGGTATGTATAGCACTGGTTCCCTCACCTCTCCGTATTGTTTTGCTGCAGCCATGCTTTGCAGGCTGTTTGGGATGCCAGACATCAATAAATTTTCGTCTGAATGGCTACCACTCATAGACGTTGCCACAAATGCTGATATCGTGGATTGGGTCAAGATATTTTCTGATAATCTATACACTGCTGTTATGAATTACCGGTCTAAAAGATCCTTGTCTCAAAGGGTCTATCCTCCTTTTTATCTGTCTGCATATATTATGGATTCTATTTGCTATGTGTCTAAGTTCCCCACTATGGGTTGGAAATGGACTACCCAGAACCCATTACCTCTACATGTTTATCATAAGATGTTATGGGATTCCCAGTTCGTCCCGTACTTCTGTCAGATTTGTCATAGGCTTATCTTACCCCTACATAGAATGATGTGTGATGAAGAAGGGAAAAGAGCAAATGCACCCAGAATAAACGAGAGTCATAAGGAATTGCTCTTTAACAAATGGGACGATCAAATCAGGCAGGCAGAACAGGCATCGGAGGCAGCGGCAACGCAGGCAAGCATTCTTATCGACTGTGTAAATGAGAATTTACACAGGGCCAACTTAATCGCAGAAACCACCCTGGGGTACCTACCAAATAAGTCATGATTGGAGGCCGAATGGAAGCAGAAGGCGCAAGAAAAGGGAAAAGTGATCCAGGCATTGAACAGGTTGAATTGGGAGTGTTACTGGGCATACTTAGTCAAGCCACACAGTCAATGGATGACTGTGAAATGCATCATAAACTCAGCCGAGAAAGTAGTGCCAGCTTTCATAGATTCTGTTTTCGCAGCCCAGCTCAGCGCAGAAGTCGGCTAACAGACTCTTCTCAAGTCCATGATGAACACTTGCAATTTTAAGGACCAAATTCAGAAGTAGCTTATTTTTAGAAGTTTGTTGTTTCTTTTTATTTAGATTAGAAAAAGGACGGTCATTTGAAAACCGTACCCTAAATATTTGTAAAAACACTATTATTAGAATTAGGAAGTAGTATTTTAACCCTTCTCAGGCATTTAGAGAAGGGTCCAAAGATTTTTCAAAAACTTATCCTCGGAACATGCACTTCTGCACCCTTAGAGGAGGTTTTGATGAATGGATGGATCGAGATTTATTTTTATTTGCATTTTGATATCTGCTACTGATGTTGCACTTTTGTACTCTTGGTAGATGTTAGAACAAGTAGAGATAGATCGTATAAATGGTACTTTTATCTCTTGGCAATTTCTGCTTATATTCTTTAAGTGATTTATAGTTTTCAGTTGTTTATATGTTATTGCATGAATGTATGGGTTACCATTTGACACTTCTGTACGGTGGAGTCATATTGTTTATGTCTGACATATGAATAGCTTATTATGCGATATGCTATTCACAACTGTTTTGCCTAACTTCTTATGCAAAGTGGTTTATCTTGAATGATTTCTATTCTTATGATAGCTGAATGATATTTATTACCATTTATTGTTTGAAATCTCTTTAGATTGCATAATAGAAGATATACATCCCGGGTTAGCATAGATTTGATGTGTTGTTTGTCACTAGATTACAATAGCATAGACTTAGTTTAAAGAATCTGAATTAAATTAGCTTTAAAGTACTCTTAGATTAGCATTATTCAACTCTACACACACACACACACCCCCAGATCGGGAAACTGGTCCCGTTATCCCCAGTCGGACCCGCTATACCAAATGGATAAGGAGCTGCCAACCAAGGTCCGGACCGGGTGGGTATCCCCCTTGTTGTCGACCCGATTTTCGGGGCTTCAACAGAAGGTTTCTAATTGTCTAAAGTGCATTGATAATCTTGTTGTCTCTCTTGAATAATCATCGTTGGCATCTTACATTGTCTACAAAGAATCACTGGCTAATTGTTCTAAGTAAGTGCTCTAACTGTCATTATTGTTTTATGGTTGACATCTATTATGGATCTTTGGCATATTGGCGATCTTTTCTTTAAGAGCATATATCTTATTGTTATTTAATACTTGGGAAATTACATCTTGAAAATCTCTTATATCTTGTTGGAACTTGTGATAATTGGCACATATTCATGTCATTGAGATTGTCTTCTATTTACCATTGTTAAGTACTTATTGTCATAACTTAAGATCAATCATAATTAAGTACTTAAATGAACATTAAACAATCTTGCCTTAATAAGCATTCAAATAATTTTGCATTGCATCATAGAGTTAGTCTTGCATTAATAACTTACCTCCAAGCATAAGCTTGGTTGATAGAGAATAGGACCACCTTTCTCATCTATCTTGATGAGCTTAGCACCTCTTTAGTGGTTAACACGGTGACTTTATAGTCATCAGACCCACAATCTTTGCAGCATCGGAGGCATTAGGTTGTTAGACCTAAAGGGAGGTATCATTAATCAAGCCTTTGCTTGCTTCCTCTTGGCTTCTCTCTCACAACCTACTCTACAGACTAGCTTCAAAACAATTAAGAGGAAGGATATACTTAGAATAGGAATTTAATTAAAACAAACCAATATTCTTGCATCATACCTAGATTGTAGGACTTGCACTTCATATAGGATAGTCAAGCATTAAAGAAATGATTGTTCATGCAGTCATTTAGTGTTTAATTGATCTAAAATAAATTAGTTGAATGCATAAGACAATGATCTCATCATAAATCTAATCAAATATTTAAAACTTACTAAAATCAACCAAGTGACTATGTTAGGTTCCTATAATACTAGTGTGTTCCCCCATTATTATTGTCATGATAGCGCTTATTGTTATTTTTGTGCCCATGTTTTTCCCATATTGTTGTTATTGTGCCCCATAGAAGTCCACTATTGTTATTGTTGTGCCGTTACATTATTATTATTATGCCGACTTTGATTATATTTTGACTCGAATTGTTACTTTGTGTAATGTAAAGGAGGTTTCCCCCTCAAAGACTCTGAATTTGAAGTTGTTGATTTATCTTCTTTTAATCTTTTGGTGAGATGGTTGCATAACATTTGGTATTAGAGATTTGGATTCTAGGGTTTCGTCGCTTCAAACAGGTCCTCGTGGAATTTTTTCTATAACTTATTTTCTGCGAAGCTTCAAAAGCTGAAACGAAAACCCATTTGAGACGCACACGTTGAAAATTGTGTCCAAATTTCATATCTTTTATCGCTATATTGTTGGAGATATGATCCAAGGAATTTATGGTTTTTTCACGCTCTCGTCTCAAATAAATGACTGTGGGAAAATCGTCCTAACTTTCTCTCTGAGAATCGTATTCAAATTTCATAAAAAGTTACAGAAACAGGATGGCTTGTAGTTTATTGGGTCGATTTCAGGTCCAAAGGTTTAAACAGTGACACGAGGTACTTCATACATGTTCGCTCTACTAAACCAGTCAATAATCAGGTCCTTGTGGGATATTGGACATACCGCTTCCTTTGAGACACCTATCTTGATCAGATTTGTGGAATTGGAAATAGAACTTAGAGAGCTACCACAAGAAGAAGTTTCAGACATTGGAGATCCTCCATTACATAGATACAACAGATTCAATATTGAGCTCCTACAAAGAAAAAAAAAGTGTGTAGTTTTTTAAAATTTGCATAAGTTTTGCTTGAAAAAATAATTTGAAGTGATTCAAAGGGCATAATGACACATAATACTCATTAATTTATGCCTCGAAGAAAGAAAATTGAAGCACCTAGTAAGCGACCCAAAAGTTCTACTATGACGCATGAAGAAGAAGAATAAATGCAACATGATATATCAAAATTATGAGATCAAGTGCAACAATTTTCGCTCTCACAAAGAGTAACCAAAAACGAAATGGAAGAGAAGATGGATGGTTTGAAGAATAGGTTAAAATCAGACATGGAAGGATTGAAGAATGACATGAAATCTAATATGGATGACATGAAAGATAATATGGAATATTTTAAGAATGGTTTAAAAGCAAACATGGAAGGTTTCAAGGAAGGTTTGACAAGGTTGCTACAAGAAATGCTCCCTAATGGAAAAAAAGTATTAGATGAAACTCATGATGAGAAAAAAATAAAAATTTAGTCATGATTTCATAGAATCTAATATTGGATCGAAGATCCACTATGTAACAAAGATTGATATGAGGAAGTTTGATGGAAAGGATCCATTAACATGGATACTACAGATGGAGCAATATTTCGATCTCCATAATGTGCAAAACACACAAAAGGTATGCATTGCAACTTTATATTTGGAACCCAATCAATTTTTATGGTATCGATGGATTTTCTCTCATAAAAAAATTCACTTGGTCAATTTTTACGAAGGAAATGATGGCACATTATGAGGTTACAAAGAACGACACATTCTTTGGTCAATTGATAAATCTCAAGCAAAAGGGCTTAATGGTGGAGTTCATTGAGGACTTCCAAAAATTGAATATAAGGGTAAATGATATTCCATAGGAACATAGGATTGATGTGTTCATAGGGACCTTAAAGGATAACATCCAACATGAGGTTCGACTTTGGGAACTTGATTCATTGGAAAAGGCATTCATGTTGACAAGAAAAATTGAAAGCAAAATTATGGCAACAAGGAAGCCTACAACTCACAGCTATATATATGGAAGTGTTGTTGCCCCTAGCCTTCCACAACCTACAAGGTTGACACCACAACAATTGGAAGAAAAAGAGCAAAACGGATTTGTTATAGTTGTGATAGAAAATACACTAAAGGTCATAAGTGTGTTGAGAAGAAATTATTTCACATAGATTGTGAAGAGGAGGAAGAAAAGGAACAAGAAAAGTCAAAAGAAGAGGATATACACTAGGAACCAACCCTATAGAAAGAAGAAATGAATCCGACCATATCTTGTAATGCATTGGTAGGAATTACCACTCCTCAAACTCTCAATATAGAAGGACATATGAAGAAGAAAAATGTAATAGTGTTGATTGATTCGGGTAGTAGCCATAATTTTATTCATTGTAAGATAGCCAAGGAATTGAATTGCTTCCTATATCCAACACCGGAGTGTACAATGATGGTTACAAATGGAGGAAGCATACATTTCTCTAGAAAGTGCCATAATATCAAGTTATCCATGGGAGAATATGTATTGAATAGTCCAATGATTTCCATTCCAATGGGTGGTGTTGATGTTGTACTAGGAGTCCAATGGCTACAATCTTTGGGTACAACAACTTTTAATTTTCAAGAACTTTTCTTGAATTTTTTTTGGGAAGGAAAGGAAGTTGAATTAATGGGTATCATAGGGAAACTGGGAAAGATAATCATCTCTAATGACATGAAAAAGCTTCTAAAGAAAGAACAATGGGGCGTAATTGCACAATTATGTTCACTAGAAGTTCCCACATCGAAATTGTCTATTTCTCTAGATCTCCCAAAAGTCTTGGACAATCATTGCAAGGTATTCAAGACTCCCAAAGGCCTCCCACCTATTCGTGATCATGACCATGCTATTCATTTGATTCCAGGAAGTGTTCCTCCAAACATCAGGCCTTACATATATCCCTATGCCCAAAAGAGTGAAATCGAATGTATGGTTGCAGAAATTCTAGAAACCTAGTCAAAGTTCTTTCTGTACTCCAGTAGTATTGGTGCATAAGAAGGATGGATCATGGCGCATGTGTCCAGATTATAGGGAGTTCAACAAGCACATTATTGAAGATAAGTTTCCCATTCTAGTTTGATGAATTATTGGATGAATTACATGGAGCAATTTACTTCACCAAGTTTGATCTCGTTCAAGATATCATTAAATCAGAATGAAGACTAAAGACATTCCGAAAACAAAATTTAGAACTCATGAGGGTCATTATGAATTCTTGGTCATGCCTTTTGGCCTTACTAATGCACCTTCTACATTTCAAGGTTTGATGAATTCCATTTTCAAATCCTTCCTTAGGAAATTCATGTTAGCATTTTCTGATGATATACTAATATAAAACAAGTCTTGGAAGGGTGATGTTCAACATGTTGACAAGGTGCTAAAACTATTGGAGGAGAAACAACTATATGCAAAAACCTCCAATTGTTTCTTTGGAGTATAGGAGGTGGAATATCTGGGTCATATTGTATCTCATGAAGGTGTTAAGGTAGACCCTAGAAAAATTAAATTCATTAAGGAATGGAAAATTCCCACATCCATAAAGCATCTACGAGGATTTTTCAAGTTGACATGGTATTATCGCAGGTCTGTTAAGAATTGTGGGAGAATAACAACACCTCTAACAACATTAATGAAGAAAGATGCATTTTCTTGGACTCCAGAAGCAACGAGGGCCTTTGAACATCTTAAAGAGGCAATGTGCCAAGCACCGGTATTAGCTACACCAGACTTCACAAAAAACTTTATTGTGGAATGTCATGCCTTAGGAAACGGAATTAGTGTTGTTTTAATGCAAGAGGAACACCCACTACTTTTGAAAGTCGTCCAATCAAAGGAAAGTATTTACACAAAACTATTTATGAGAAGGAGATGTTGTCAATACTACACACACTTAATAAATGGAGACCTTACAAAATGGGAAGACACTTCAAGGTAAAAACATATCATGATAGTCTTAAATGCCTTTTAGAACAAAGATTATCTTCAGAAGAGAAACAAAAATGGGTCACAAAGATGTTGGGTTATGACTTTGATATCATCTAAAAAAAAGGGAAGAAAGATGTTGCATATGCACTCTCAAGAAAGGATGAGGATGTGGAAGCATTGCTTTGTGCCATTTCTATTATCCAACTAGATTGGATAAATGAAGCAAGGGATGAATGGAAGAATGATGAAGAAGTGTGGGCACTCATTCAAAAGTTGCAGCAAGATCCCAGTACATCTCACACATTTAGCTGGAAAAATGATTCATTATGGTACAAAGATCGCTTATACCTCTATAAGAATTCCCAACTCAAACCAAATATTTTTCTCGAATTGCGCACCTCTCCGTTAGGAGGGCACTCATGATTTTTAAAAACTTACCACAAGGTTAAGAAGGAATTTTTCTAGGATGGCCTTAAATATGATATTCAAAAGTTTGTGGTAGAATGTTTGGTTTGCCAACAAAATAAAGTTGAAAAAATTAAGACCGCGAGTCCGTTATGACCTTTATCCATTCCAAGTCAATGTTGGGAGGAGGTTTCAATTGATTTTATCACAAGTCTACCCAAGTCTGAAGGAAAGAGTTTCATCATGGTGGTAGTTGATAGACTTAGCAAGTATGCACACTTTTGTGCATTACCTCATCCAATTAAAGCCAGTACAGTTGCTACTGCATTTATGGAAACAATATAAAAGCTACATGGAAACCCAAACATTATTGTAAGTGACAAAGATCCCATTTTCATTGGAAATTTTTGGACGAAATTATTTTCTTGTTTGGGTACTCAGTGAACTCATAGCTCATATTATCATCCTCAATCTGATGGGAAAATTGAGATAGTGAACAAATGTTTGGAAGGATATCTTCGTTTCTTTGTAACTGATAAACAAACACAATGGATCAAGTGTTTGCCTTTGGCTGAATGGTGGTGTAACACTTCCTTCTATACTGCAACAAAAATGACCCCATTTATGGCACTTTATGGATATCATCCACCATCCATCACATCATCTTTAAGAGAAAAGTCTAAGGTTCAAGCAGTGGAACATCACATCAAGCATCAACAAAAAATTATTTAACTATTAAAGGGTAACCTCACTTTGGCACAGAATAGAATGAAATAATAGGCAAATCAACATCGCATCGAAGGAAGTTTTGATGTAGGTGACTCGGTATTTCTACAACTACAACCATATAAACAAATGTCCCTCAAGTAAGCTAAGAAGGATAATAAATTATCACCAAATTATTATGGTCTATACAAGGTGTTGCAAAAGTTTGGTAGTATGGGATACAAATTGGAGCTTCTTACATCTTCCCGAGTGCACCCAATTTTCCATGTTTCATGCTTAAAGAAGGTGATAGGTGACAAGCTCCTAGTTCAAACAATATTACCAAAACTTGACAAGGAAGGAAAAATCATATTGGAACCTGAAGTAGTCACATAAACAAGAACTCGACAACTACAAAATTGTTCAATTTCAGAGTATCTCATCAAGTGGAAGAACTTACCCGCTGAAGATTCCACATCGGAGGATGAGAATTTTATACAGAAGCATCCATAACTACTCAAGCATTGAGGAAAACACTTTTATTGAATGAGAGGGGCATGTTAGGTCCTATAATACTAGTGTATTCCCCCATTATTATTGTCATTGTAGCCCTTGTTGTTATTTTTGTGCCCATGTTTTCCCCATACTGTTATTATTGTGCCCCATAGAAGCCCACTATTGTTATTGTTGTGCCCTTACATTATTATTGTTATGTCGGCTTTGATTATATTGTGACCCCTTAGACTCCTATATATATAAATGATGTTTTTTCATTTGAATCATCCAAGAATTGTTCATTTGTGTAATGTAAAGGAGGTTTCCCTCTCGAAGAGGCAGATTTTGAAGTCAACTCGATTCCTACTGCAACAACTGATGTTAATTATTCTAATTGCTAATTTGATCAAACAATTTACTTGTTGTGTACTACAGCAAATATCGAATTAAATACACTGCAACCGACAAAAAAAAAAAAAAAACTATAGAAAGTAAATACAACATAGGAGAGAAATAATCATCACACCTCTACACAGTTATTTTTGGACAAATGTCCCCGGAAAAAACCACTGTGGGAAAACTGATGCAACAACTAAGGGTTTGTATTATTAAGCAACAATTTTCTAAATACCATCTCTAGATGCCTTGTCGACTATCTAGTATAGATAATATGACTGACAAAATATTAGTGAGAAATACATTTCACTATCACTGGCAATCTCGACTGATCTAGCCGCATAATGGCTTGTCCCTTGTTGCCTTTGTGCTACCTCTGTGTAGGCCTAGCGTCACAACTTCTAGGGACAAAGTCACCCCTTCTGTTGATCAATTTTCCTCTAAGAGTTCAATTTTATCCTCCCGGTCTCACACCCCGACTTTTGGCTTCAGAAATTGACCTTTCCAGCAAAAATACGGATCTCCTCAAGGCTCTGCATTGCCTCTGCATCAGCCTACACTGCCTAGCGTAGCCTTTGCACTTCCTCTTCCATATCTCTCTCTGTCTCCTTTGCTGAGTATTCACAGATCATGAGAAATCTCCAACCACAACTATACCTGCCCCTCACTGTAAGAAATCACTTCAAACTTCTCTCCAATAACTGCTGCGCTGTTCTCTATAGAAATTCAATCTCTGATCTCCCACTTGACGTGTTTTCCAAATTCCCATCAAGCCTCCTCTTATAATTCTCTAGTTGAGAACCAACGACCCAGATTAGATTCTAATAAATGGCTCATATCATTTTGGCTTGATCCTCATCTTCTTTTAGAAGTTTCACCCACATTTTGATTAATACCCTTTAATTATTTTAATTTCCTATGTTTGGACTTAGGCACCCATTAAAAATAATTAATTATTTTAATAAAATTGTCTTCGAGTAGAATTTCCCAAAACGATTTATGGGTATTGTGAAATACATGTTTCCAAGCCTCCCTGCAAATTTTTAGTCTTAGAGCACATCCGATGCTAATGTAAATCAACACTCCCTCTTAGTGAGGAATGTGCTCTAGTAATGCAACCTGCTAAAGCATCACCCTTCTCTGTAACATCTCCCTCTGGGATGCTGATGTCTGACATCACTACCCACCAAATACTGTGAAAATGTTGTATCTGTATTGCTACTAAACTTTCCACTGCCAAAACTACATTTGTATTGCAACTCCCTCATAAGTTATGCATCTGTGTTGCTGCTGGCACTACCATTGCCAACACTGCCACTGCCAAGACTGCATTTGCACTACAACCTTCTCCATTTATTTTTGCTATTGCATCAACAACGGAAAAACATCCAAAATTACTAAACAAGTGTTCAACATGATACATTTGTTATTGGAGTTCTGACTGCCGCTAGTCTCTGTGCTGAACCTCTGAAGCCTCTGCGTTGCTGCTGACTCTGCTCTATGGCAACTAAATTGCTACCAACTCTGGCTCTGCATTGCATAGTATCTGGTGCTCCTAGCCACTACAATAGTCACTCTGACACTCCTCTTCACCAATTGACACTGGTTCATCCTGCTTCTTCTGAACTAGGTTTCGTAGCAAGGTATTGATCTAAGAGGTGGATTCCTCAAGGATCCCACCAATCTGCAGTCCTTTCAAACTATATTTCTAGATCACCCCACCTCTGGGAAATCATGGAAAACTCATCCTCCTTGATTTGTACGAATGCAGCCTTTCGATCATGCTTCTTATCCTTGTCCTTATTCTTAAGAGGACATTGTGTAGCATAATGACCAAGTTTTCCACACTGGAAGCACTTGAGCTTCAAAACATATTTCTTCTTCTTCTACTACTCCTTCTTCCCCTTAGATGTGAGGGTTTCATTCTCATCCTCCTCCTTTGGCTTCGTCCCACTACTGCTGTTGCTACTATCAAGTTTTCACTTGACTAAGTCCCTCCTCATCTCTTCTTGCTGAAGAGCGGCCCACATTCCTTCCCAATATGGAAATCTCTCTCTGTCCAGGATGCTCTAGAAAAACACTTGCCATTCTTCTAAGACTAAATTTAGGGACAACCTCACCATCTTGGTAGGTTGAGGTGTTGACCCCACAACTGCCATCGAGTCTCGGATCTCCTGAAGCTTCATTAGGAATAGATCAATGTGTTCCCCCTTTTGCATCTACGTGGATCTCATCTTCTGCTCCAAGTACATCTTCCACTGCTCGGAAGATCCTTCGTATAGCGTGGCCAATGCTTCCCACATTTTTCGGGCTGTATCCTTTTCGATAATGTGACACACTACGTGATCCCTAACCCTGTCAAGGATCTATCATTTGGCCTTTTCCATCTCAACCTTGTACTTCTTGAGTGGATGTGGATCCACGGGTACAACTATTACACTGTCGACATAGGTTTTGAGATCGTGCTCATCCAGAAGGAATGAGATCCTTGCCTTCTAGGCCACATAGTTGGATGCACCCTCTAACCGATCCCGATCTCACAACCCATTATCTGCCATCTTTGCCAATAGAATGTTGAACTACCTCCTCTGTCCTTTGCATAGCACCAGGCTAGCCTATGCAATCCATATTGGAGTTAGTAGATTAGCTCCTCTCTACTGTTGCTCAACAATAGAGAAATAGAATTCCCTGGCTAGGAATTCTATGATGAAGAAATTCCCTCAAGTGTGTCTTCTTCTCCCCCATTTAAGCTATTCTTCTAGCAACAGTTGCAAAATATCTGCGTCCCATCTAAAGATCTGCTCTGCAAGGAAAATTACGCTGCTCACTTCTGCCTTTGGAAAGCTTCAATCTGGAGATCAAATTTCTATGTCGACTCACTCAGAGAAATCGAATTCTCCTCAAAACTTCGACCTCATTGGCTCATGAACTGCGCTGCCTCTGGGGTTTCAAATTGCTGCCTATGCAATAATTTCGAACTCATCTTCCTTTCTGCTTCTGAGCTCTTTTGATCACGATTTTTGCTCTGATACCATGTGAAAAATCGGTTCCTCGATTCCTACTATAACCACTGATGTTAATTCTTCTAATTGTTAATTCGATTAAACAATTTACTCACTGTGTGCTACAACAAATATTGAATTAAATACATTGCATCCGACACAAATGAAAATTGAGGAAACTAAATACATCACAAGAGAGAAATAATCATCACACATCTACATAGTATTTTGGAAAAATTTCCCCGAAAAACCCAGTGTGGGAAAACCGGTGCAACAACTAAGGGTTTGTATTATTAAGCAATAGTTTTCTGAATACAATCTCAGGATGCCTTGTTGGCTATATAGTACAGAGAATATGACTGACACAATATTAGTGAGAAATACCTCACACTATCACTGGCGATCTCAACTGATCCAACCATTGAAAGGCTTGTCCCTTGCTGCCTCTGTGCTACCTCTGCACAATCACTGCGTAGGCCCAACATCACATATTCTAGGGACAACATCACCCATTATGCTAATTGATTTTCCTCTAAGACTTTGATTCTTTCCTCCCAGTCTTACACCCTGCTTCCGGCTTCAAAATCGACCTCTCCAGCAAAAATACAAATCTCCTCAAGGCTCTGCGCTACCTCTGCATTAGCCTACACTGCCCAACGTAGCCTCTACGCTGTCTCTCCCATATATCTCTCTTCCTCCTACACTAGGTATTCCCAGATCATGATAAATATCCAACTAGAACTATCCCTGCTCCTCACTACAAGAAATCAATTCGAACCTCTCTCTGGCAATTGTTGCACTGCTCTCTTCAGAAATTCGATCTCTAATCTCCCACTCGATGTGTTTTCCAAATGCCCATCAAGCCTCCTCTTATAATCCTCTAGTTTAGAACCAACGAACCATATTAGATTCTAATTAATGGCTTAGATCATTTTGGCTTGATCCTCATATGCTTCTAGAATTTTCACCCACAATTTGATTAATACCCTTTAATTATTTTAATTTCCTAAGTTTAGACTTAGGCAACCATTAAAAATAATTAATTATTTTAATAAAACTGTCTCCGTGTGGAATTTCCCAAAACTATTTTAGTATATTGTGGAATACATGTGTCCAAGCCTCCTTGCAAATTTTGAGGCTTATATCACATCTGATGTTGCCGAAAATCAATAGTAAAATGATATTTTGGATGTTACTGAGCATAAAGTTCCATTGCTGATAGATCCACACAAGTTGGTAGCGAGGAAAAGGGAGGTTAAAGTCAAGCATGTGATCTTGAATGCAGTGAAGGATTACTTGGCTCTTCACACATTTAAGAAGAATACGACCAAGGAGATGTTTGATGCCCTTGTAAGCCTCTACCAGATCAAGAAAATTAACAAGAAGATGATCCTGAGAAACAAGCTCAGATCCACAGAGATGTCCAGATATGACAAAATTTCCAATACCTCATGAAGATCTCTTAGATTCGTGATCAACTTCAAACGATTAGGGAAAAGGTGGAGGACACTGAGCTAGTTAGTTGTTGGAAAATTGATTAGGGTACCAATGTTTTCCTTACATGACATTTACTTATGATATTAGGATTTTTCTTCTTAATTATAATTATGTTCTCATTAGAAAATAAATGCCAAAAACAAAAGTGAACACAAGATATAGGTTCCATTCTAGGGAAAAAACCATTCAACAGGGGAAAACCCAAAATAAATTCTCTTCTTATCAACTTCAAAGGAGACTTCCAAGACCAAACATTAGACTAAGGATTCGATAAATTTGACCAGCCTTCTTCGCATTTGAAACTTCTATCCCTTTTCGCATATAAAACTTATAGCCTTCTTCTGACCCTCTTCGTATCTACAACTTATAGACTTCTTCTCATCTGTAGTTTCTAGCCTTATTCTAACCCTCTTCACATCTGTAGTTACTAGCCTTCTTATATCTCTCTTTGCATCTTTAGTTAGGCCACAGAATGGGTCTTAAACTCACACTTTTTCATTCTCAAAATGAGGTCATAGAAATTCTTCTATCCTTCCATAAGATTCATTTCTCACTCTGTCTTCTTGTTATTTCTAAGCCACAAATGTATATCTATCAAGGGATTCAAATAGCCTCTAATATATATCCTTCTCTTTTGTGATGAATAAACATGTTAAGAGGTCGGCTTGTACAACTTCTATAGGTTAACTAGAAGATCATGGTTGGCCAACTTGATTGATGGAGCCCTCTAGACACTTGAAATTACAAAAATAACATTCTTTTAATTGATCCAAGAGCCCAATAGGGCCTCTTACATAATTACAATGACCATGACTTAAGACAATCCTATATGCATGTAATGGATGCTTGACATGTTGAACCAAATGACATAATGCATGAAACTTGTGCATTATAAACAATTTTCCTTTCTACATTTTTCTTATTTTTGATCGATACATAAGGATTACATCATGACATGAGATAAATGACAATTATGAAGGCTGAAACTAGTTACATTTCCAAACATTAGCATGGCATTGAATGGTTTCCCAAGTTCATAAGAATCATTCGTTCAACAGGTTTGTGCTTGCAAAAAGATTCCAAACTTTGAGAATTTGTGGGATGACTGTATCCAAAGGAGATTTGGATGGACTCTAAGCCAAAAGAAGGGAGGTGATGAGAACTTGACCTTAATTAATCAAATGAAGAAGGGAAAAGGAAAGGGTTCTAGTAAAGGTAAAGGAAAGAGTGACAAGTCAACCTCACAACCAACAAGGAAAAAGGTCTTGAGTAGAATCAAGTGCTTCATATGTCATAAGAAAAAACATTATGCATTACAGTGTCTAGAGAAGAGGAAGGGAAAAGGGAAGAAAATTTAGAAGTAGGTGGAAACGTCAAGAGAATCTCAGATGAACAAGTTTTCTGCAAAGTTTGAGAGGGATTTATAATTAGTTTCTTGCCATTCTATGAGCACAATTCCAAGGAACATGTGGTATCTAGATAGTGGGGCATCTTTTCATATGGCATCAACTTGATAGTTGAGAGAGGATTCAACCTCACAACTAGTGAAAAAAAAGGTATTGAGTAAAATCAAGTGCTTCATATGTCATAAACATAGAGATTATGCATTACAATGTCTAGAGAAGAAGGGCAAGGGAAAAATCAAGTTGCAGCCTTAGCAGAAACTTAGATGAGCGAGTTTGCAACAAAGTTTGAGAAGGATTTCTCATTAGTTTCTTGCCTTTCTATGAGCACAATTCCAAGGAACACATGGTATCTAGATAGTGGGTCATATTTTCATATGCCATCAATTCAACAATTGTTTACAAATCTCATGAAGAAAAGCTTAATAGTACATGTGGAGCTTAGTTATAATGCTAACTATTGAGTAGATAGAGTTGGTACAATTTCTTTCCAACTCGAGTTAGGAAACTCCTTGGAGTTGAAGGACATGTTGTATGTTCTAGGGCTCAATAAGAATGTGCTTTCACTTTTGGTCATGGAGGATAAGGGTTTTGTTGTGGAATTCAACAAAGGGTGACTATTTATCAAGTTTGAGGATATAACCCACATAGAACTCAAGTGATTTGGGAGAAGGTAATTTGTACAAGTTATAGGGTGATACTATTTGAGTTATGTTTCATAGTAGTGCTATCTTGTGTGAGTTATGGCACAAAATCATGGGGAACTTGCATTATAAAGCACTGTTGATTTTGAGGGAGATGGTCATAGGTCATATATATATATATATATTTGACACGAAAGACCCAATGACTAAGCAATAGATACGACATCCCATATTGACCATAGATGGAGTGAAAAATTCTTGGGGATTCCTAGTACTTGAGCCTAATAAATATAGGTTAAGCATGCCTCCAAAGTCTTGAAATTGGGTGGATGGGATGAAAAGCTACAATCCAACCACTCAAGCCAATAACCATTGGCCATAGCTCTTCCATATTTTATTATTGAGTAATAGGGTGTATGTAGTGTTGAGATTTGGTAGCTTGGGATGTACTCCAAGCCCTAGGGTTCGGGGTTTGGAGGTTGGAGTGACACAAACGGATTTGTGGGCTTGGAACCCAAGCATGTGGGTTTTTCATCCAAGCTGGTCGGTGTGGAACCTCGAGGCTTTTCAATGATTTGACACATGGAGGTGTTAGAGGACCCTTAGAGGAGAAAGGGGCAACATAAATCATCGAAATCCAAGCTCTAGAAATGGAGATATGAATTTTTCTATGTGGTTGTAGGTTAATTTAGCATACAAGTCAGGTTGGCTTGAGTATTAGGTGCGCCAAATTAAAGTGTGATGGAACCACATGAGTTAGATATAAATTGAGGAGAGTGTGAGGACATTTACTCACATCCAAGTGCATCCTCCCATGTGTAATATATATTTGAAGAAACCAAATTAGAGGAGTCTAGAAGAAGTGATTGGTATTGTTTTGCATGTGGTTATTAGTCTCTTGTAGGGCCGAGAACCTACAAGTGGTTGCCGCATTTTTTGAGGGTAGTTTGGGTGGTGTTTTTGGCATGTTTGTGGTAGTATATCTCTCATAGAAGCAAGACACAACTCTTGTTGTAAGTTATAGGTGGGACACAACCCTAAATATCCTTGGAAAGGGGGTTGAAAGGTTGAGGAACAACTCGTGTAGGCTGCAAACCTAATTTCCTTGGAGAAGGTGGGTTGTAACACATGCTTGTGGGATAGAAACAAGCCTTGGACAACAATAAATTGGAGAAACATTGTTTGGAGGGAGGTTGAAGTAGTTGACAAGGTTTATTAGCCTTGAAGAGGGTGATGTTGCAACATTCCAACAATCCCTAACCAATGATCATACTTGAAACAAGGAGAGCCAAACCTTTCATGAATCCAGGTATGTGTTATTGATGTATTTATGTTGATATTGGATGCTAGTGGATGAGATGTCCTAGGACATTACTTGGTATTGGATGCTCATTTTCTTTTGGAGGGAATTATGAGGGTGGACCAAGAGTAGCCTCGTGCAACACCTTGATGGACTAAGGTGGCTTCTAGAAGTGGAAGATTGAAGGATCTCAAGATTTGGCCAACCAAGAGTAGTTTTGTATAACTTGTGTTCATTGTTGGAGAAGCAACAATCAATGATGGTAGGTGGAAACCCTTCTCCCCTATGTTAGTCTTCATTGGAGTAGCACAGGAAGAATATAGTGGGAAGAAAAGTCCCAAAAGGAGCTGAGGAGTAACAGTGGGTAGAAGTATGAAAGTGTTGTTGCCTTAAAGGATAAAGGAGAAACTAGTGAGCGTGAAGACCCTATGTGTTGGTTATAGATGGACTTATGATCAGCTAGAGGGAAGATTGAAGAGCTGAGTTTAGTCGCATAAAAGAGTTGGTGCATTGATAGAGGCTGGTGCTGCAAAAAAAAGGTGAAGGGCCTGCAATGTATAGGATACGACAAAGCAACTCTGATTTTCGACAACATCATCTAGATTGTCAATGTATATTGTATCTTGTATCCTTGTACTATTGAATATTTGAGGGCCATTATCCTTGGTACGAGAGTCCTAGACTATTGTATTATCAATTTGATTAATATAATGAAGTTGGTTTGTTGTATACAATTGTAAAAATGTGTGTATATTTTGTGCACTAGTAGATTCACTATTGTGTATTATTCCGCTGTACAAAGTTGTCTTGTTATGATACTTGTATTGGTAGCATCAATGATTTAAGATTATATTCTATACTCCAATATCGTGGAAAAACAACATGGTTTCATAGGTACTTCGAAGGGCTAGTGAATCCGAGTGCACAACGAAGTACAACTTAAGAGGGATTTGGTCACGTTGTTGTTGAAGGGCTCACACAATGTCGAAGTTGTAGGTTGGTCTCTGGTATGAGGACAAGTTGGAAGGAAAGGATAAAGTTGGATTTTACGATCAACAAGATCTGGGAATTCACCGATAAAGCAATCAAGAATCCAACAAACCCTAAGGAGATGGAAGTGTTCGAGGAGCGAGATACAAAGGAAAAGTTGATCATCCTAGATGGGGTCAAGGATTCCTTAATACCTCATATGTCCGTGAAGAACACTGCTCATGAGATGTGTGAGGCTCTTCAGAATTTTTTTCAGAGTAAGAATGAGAACCAAGTATTGGTATTGGAGGATGCATTTAAGGCCACCAAGGTGATACAAGGTGAATGGGTGACTTTGTATTTGACGAGTTTGTCTCAATTTAGAGATGAACTTGCCACTATCAGTGCGACTATTACAGATTCTGAGATGGTGAGGATTTCCTTGAATGGGTTTACTCCAAATTCGAAGCCATTCATCAAGGGGATCATTACCAAAGACAAGATTCTAGATTGGAATAGGTTGTGGAATGAATTCATTCAGGATGAGTTGCAAGATGAGGATCTTCATCAGAACAAGAAGGCTTCAGATGATGGTAATGAGAATGAAGGGAAAGCAGAAGAATGAATTGAGTAAGATCAAGTGTTTCAAATATGGTGATATGGCTCATTTTTCAATGAGATGTCTGATGAAGAAGAAGGGAGATGATAAGAAGAAGAAAGAGAAGTAGGTCGTACGTGTCACCACTTTTGTCGAGATAGATAGTCTCTCTAGGTTGGAGAAAGAGGAGTTTGCTTTAATCTCTCATTTCTCATAGGGTACCATCGACAAGGCTATATGGTACGTGGACAATGGAGCCACGAAGCATATGACAGGGTCATAGGAGGTGTTCAAGATTCTAGCTGAGTGGGACTTAAAGTTGCACATGGTGTTGGGCGACAAGGGTCAGAAGGGGATCAAAGGATCAAGGGTCATGCCATTCAAGATGAGTCAGGACATGTGATGCAAATTTAGGATGTACTCGGACTCAGATATAACATGATTTCTGTCTCAATGATCGAGCAGAAGGTGTTTGAGGTCTTGTTCCTAGATGGGAAGGTGAAACTCAGGCCCAGAGGCTCTAGCTCCGCAAGTGTTTTGACTGAAGTTAGAGAGGATGGTCTATATAGGATGATAGGAAAGCCTATAGATCATGGGAATAAGGAGAACAAGGTATAGGTTCTAGAGAAGGAGGTGTAGGCTTCAAAGGAACAAGTACAAGTTCCAGAAAAGAAGGTCCAAGTTTTAAAGGCTGAGAGGTAGTTGAGTTGTAGAGGGAGTTTGCGGGTTTAGAGGGAGACTTTGTAGCCCAAGAATAGTGCATGGTTAATGGGGAGAAAGGGTGCTTCTACAACTGCCAAGAAGGAATCATGGAGAGAGTGGAAGACATTTTAGGAGATGAATAAGATGCAAGAGGCTTCCAGTGACAATGACACTTCCGAGAGAGGCGTATTCCATGCTACAAGGATTACTGTTGTTTTAAGAACCAAGAGTTGGGGGAGCGTTGCAGATAGTGGTAGTGATCATGATGAGCCACTTCCTAGTCTTGCAAGTACCTCCATCACTAAGAGGGAGTATTGAGATTTGGTAGCTTGGGAGGTACTCCAAGCCTTAAGGTTTGGGGTTTTGAGGTTGGAGTGCCACAAATGTATTTGTGGGCTTGGAACCCAATCATGTGGGATTTGCACCCAAGTTGGTGGGTGTGGAACCTCAATGAATTTCAATGATTTTACACATGGAGGTGTTAGAGGACCCTTGTAGGAGAAAGATGGAACAAAAATCATCGAATTTAGAGCTCTAAAAGTGGAGATATGAATTTTTCTATGTGGCTGTAGGTTAATTTGGCATATAAGTCACATCGGATTGAGTATTAGGTGTGCCAAATTAAAGTGTGATGGAGTCACATGAATTATATATAAATTGAGGATAATTTGAGGTCATTTCCTCACATCCAAGTGCATCCTCTCATGTGAAATACATCTATGAGGAAATTAAGTTAGAAGAGGCTAGAATAAGTGATTGGGATTGTTTTGTATGTAGTTATTTGTCTCTTATAGGGATGAGGAGCTAAAGGTGGTTGCCACATTTTTTTAGGGAAGTTTTGGTGGTGTTTTGGGCATGTTTGTGGTGGTATATCTCTCCTATAAGCATGCCACAAATCTTGTTTTAGGTTACAGGTGGGTTGCAACCCTAAAGATTCTTAAATATGGGGAAAAAAGGTTGAGGAACAACTTAGGTAGGCCACAGACCTGAGTTCCTTGGAGCAGGTGGGTTGTAACTCATGCTTGTGGGCTAGAAACAAGACTTGGACAATAGTGAATTGGATAAACATTGTTTGGAGGGAGGTTGCAGTAGTTGAGAAGGTCTGGTAGGTGTGAAAAGGGTGTTGTAGCAGCATGCCAACAAGACCTATCCAATGATCATACTTTCAGAAAGGAGCACCAATTCCCTTTCATGAATGCAAGTATGTGTTATTGATGTATTTGTGTTGATATTGGCTGATAGTGGATGAGAGGTCCTAAGAGAAGACTTGGTATTGGATGCTCGTGGTATGTTGGAAGGAAGCATGAGAGTGTACCGAGCGTACCCTTGTGAAGTACCTTGATGGACTAGGGTGGCTGATAGGAGTGGAAAATTGAAGGAGCTCAAGGTTTGGCCATCTAGGAACTTGTGTTAATTGTTGGAGAAGAAACATTCAATGTGATAGGTGGAAACTCTCCTGCCCTATGTTGATCTTCATTGGAGAAACATAGGAATACTATAGTGGGAAGAAAAGTCCCAAAAGGAGCTGAGGAGCAGCAGTGGGTAGAAGTCTTAAAGTGTTGTTGCCTTGAAGGACGATGAAGTAGAAAGTGAGCATGAAGACCCTATGTATTGGTTTTATATGGAATTATGATCAACTAGAGGGAATATTGGAGAGTCGAGTTCAATGGCCTTAAGGATTTAGTGCATTGATAGAGGCAAGTGCTACAGAATGGAAGTGAAGGACCCATAGTGTACATGATACGACAAAGCAATTGTGATTGTCGACTACATCAGCTAGACCATTAGTGTATCTTGTATCTTGTACCCTTGTACTAGTGGATATTTGAGGGCCATTAACCCTAATATGAGATCCCTTGTACGAAGTTGGGTTGTATAAAATTGTAAAAAGTTGTGCACATTTTTTGCACTAGTAGATTTACTGTTGTATATTATTCTGTTGCGGAAAGTAGTCCTATTATGATAATTGGATTGGTAGCATGAGTGATTAAGATTCTATCCTAGGCTCCAGTATCGTGGAAAAAAAAAACATAGGGGTGTGTTCTTGGAACGTACATCAAGGTTCCTTTTGCAAGAAACGAGCATAGGTCAAAGGAGATTTTGCACTTGATTCATTCGGATGTGTGTGGACTGTTATCACAAAATGTAACACTCTAGTGCAAATACTCACTATGCACTCTAGGTTAAAGGGCGACAATAGGGTCAAACACCATAGTCACCTTAGTAGCTATTCCCCTACTGTTTTGCGCGTGGATGTTTTTCCAACAAGGTAGGCTTCCCTAGCATATCTCAGAGATTAACACAAGAATTCCCAGGTTAAGTACCCTCCAAATATTTTTCTAACTTGAGACCCTATAATAATGTTCAATAAGGTAGAGATTCGTGCGATATGCAATAGCGAGAACCTATGGCTAAGTCTTAAGGGCCAAGATAAGCCCTGAAGATGCTCAAATAGATTTCAAACACACGCCACCTTAAATTTAAAGATTTTTGTTATAAATTAGGGTTTTGAATATAGACAATTTGTAACATGCAAAATTTATGACCACAATAGAAAAACAACCCAAAATTAATGATAAACAATAAACAACCAAAGGCTATTTAAAGAGTAAGCCAAGGGGAAGATTAAAACAATTTTCAATGGCTGAAAATGCAATAAAAAACTACTAAACCCTAATCATCAACCTTAAAAAGGTGGCTGAAAAATGCATAGAAATGATATTTTTCCTTTTTCAATTTAAAAGAGGCAAAGCTTAACCTTAGAACTATGATGTTTAAAGTATTTTATGCTATTTAGTTCATATTTTTCTATAACCTAATCCTAGTTTACCATAAAAAAAGAGACACATATTTATTTTTGAAAGATTGACACCCAAAGACTAGTGCCTTTATCAATCTTGGGTATATGGAGTCAAAAAGGGAAACATCAAAGTTGGAGGACCTTGATTGGAACAAGTAAGATAGAGAAAAATCTCTCAATATAACCCTATTGACTTTCAATCAATTAGATATTTAAGGTCAAGGAATGCTATTCTATGTTTTCTTGATGGATATTTGGTGACAAATCTTGCAAAGGAGATTTTAGAGCTACAAATATTCAACATATCATGAAAACTTCATAGAAACCCTAATTCTAAAAAAATTGAAAAATAAAGGAAGATACTCAATAAAATAACACAATTCACCATAGCATCGCTTCATCAATTCAAGAGAAAATCCCTCCAAGTAGAAATATCTCCCCCAAGACAATTTGTTGCCTTAGTGCTCCAATATGTCCAAAAGACAAAAGAACTAGTGCACACTCTCTCTAGTGACAAATAATGAGTGTGTGTAACAACGATCCTCCTAAATTGAATTCCCTATTATATGAAGGAAACCAAGTCAATTTAGGGGAAAATTAGACTAAATTCCCTAAAAACAATATTTTAAGCGATTACAAGTTAAGTAGGCCACAAGCCGATCTAAGATATAACTATCTCAATGAGAAAACATAACAAAAAGCCTCCTTTTAGCCCACAAGTGTGAGTAAAATATGCTCGAAGCATGATGTCATCCTCCAATGGTGAAGATATCCATAAGAAAAGGTGCTAAGGATGGGTCAAAGAGTGCTCCTCACTCAAAGCCAACTCCTCATTAACAAGTGTACATCATCAATCAAAATCTTCATCATTATGTCATCTTCAATCAAGCCTACATCATCACTCTAGGCTTTGTGAGGGTGATGCCACAAGGCTAGGGCAGATGTCATTATCCAAAAAAGTGTACCATCCCTTCCAAAGGGTTCTCAAGTCATCATCATGATCATCAAATTGGTCTAGGAACAAGGAAACATCCACCAAGAAGGTGCAATGCTTGCTTGGGGACATTCTATGGTCGCTGAGGTACATCTTATATCTAGGCAACATCCTAGCTTCACTGAGCAACATTTTAGGCTCTAGAGGGAGATGGGAATATCATCATCAATGTTTGACACATCCCAAGGTTAACACTCTTCCCAAAGTGGTCAACATCCTAACAATGTTTCCCTAAAGGGTCATCAAGTGGGCCAGGTTATTCTCTCTGAAGTGCTAGAGAAGTTAATCAATCCCTCAATGGATGGCAACTATACCTTGCCGAAAACATCTAAAACATATCCTTGAAATCAAGAGAGATCATCATCATAGGTAAATTAACAATAAAAGTATTGAAGTGGGCCATATATAATGCAAAAGGAACCAAAATAATTCTCACAAGAATAGCCTTCAAAAGTCTTTCTAGATTTAGGGTTTGTAAACAAGTCACTATGTCGTCTATGAAATACCATCATTCTTGACCGTTATAATGTGAAGAGGGAAAAATCATGGGATTTGAGTTACCCCTTTTCAGGCCTACCTTTACCACCCTTCTTATGTGCCTTTTTCTTTAATGATTTTATTTTCTTCGATGTCTTGGGTCATAATCTTTCATTAATGCATTAATTACCCCTTAAATATGAAGCAATTTATTGTTCATCAAGGTTTGTATATTCAAAATTTCTTTATTTTGATTTATTCATGCATTAGCTAGGAATTGAGTGAGGGATAATGAGGGGGGTAGAGCTTAGGATAGGCCTTTGTCCATGCACTTTATTATATCCTAGCCATTTTTTTGCCTTTTATCATTTTGGCTCATGCTCTTTGTTTTCTTTCTGTTGCATCAACCTCTTAGGGAAAATTTTCTATCCCACTTCTTAAGAATGAAGAAATTAGGGAACCAATATTGGTGATAGATAGTAATCAATCTGAAGATAGGATGTGGATAAAAGGGACAAGTGGAAAGTTCTCAATATGGATTATCGTGGAAACAAAACACTAATATTCATTGCCTCTTATTTGTGCCCCTCTTGGATAGTGGAAAGAAAGGCCTCAAGGAGGGTTACAATGGAGTAGGGGCAAGGGTTAACCACCAAGGTGAAGCATCATAATAAGAATACAACCAAAAGCAGTCTATCATTCGATTAAATTTGTGATCCATACTAGAATGTCTTTAAACATTAACTGAAATCACTTGATTACAAAAACGGTTAATGTACCTTATAATGGATGGCCCACCTTCCTTTCATAAGTACGCTAGATGTCATAAGGACTAATCGTAGCATGGTTGGAGGGCCTTTGTGACAGTCTGTTTGTAGATCATCATAGGGATGCTAGCTAAAAAGTTGATTAGAATGGGAGAAAATTTTTCTCCTAGGGTTTACCCACTTGGGTGGGTAACATGGATCAATGTCAATAACATTAGTGTAGAGAGGCATGTATTATGTTTTGTTTATTGACGATTACTCTCATAAGACATGGATCTATTTCCTAAAGACAAATGATGAAGTCTTCAATAGGATTCAAGACTTTGAGACTCTTGTGGAGAATTAGACAAGGAAGAAGATTAAGGTGCTGAGGGTAGACAATGAAGGTGAGTATACCTCTAATGACTTCAAGGATTTCTACAGAAAGGCAAGAACTAAGAGGGAGTTGACAGTATCATACAACACACAATAAAATGGGGTTGCAGATAAAAATAATCGATCTATCTTAGGGGATGCCAAGGCCATTATTCATGACCAAGACTTGCCAATGTTGTTTGGGCAGAGGCATGTAACACAACAATCTACATCTAGAACATGAGTCCTCACAAAATCTTTGGGGACAAGACACCAGAGGAGGCATTCACTAGTGTGAAGCTAGAGGTGAGCCATTTTAATATCTTTGGTTGTCCAATACACATACATGTTCTTATAGAGAAGAGGACCAAGTTGGAGCCCCCCCAGTATGAAGGGTTTGTTTATGGGATACAATGAGACCTCCAAGGATTACATGATTTATATTCCAACATAGAGGGAAACAATGGTGAAGAAGGATGTGAATTTTACATCCAGGAAGTTGCACGAGCCCATTCTACTGACAGAGGATGAGAAGCAAGAGGCTCCAAAGATTGATACTTGTTCATCCATGACACCAATAACTTCTAGTTCCAGAAGTCAACCTTTAGGTGATGAGTCATTAGCCCCTTCCATTTTGTCAAGAGACCTCGATGGTTCACATAGGCATTAGGGGATGCTCAGGTGTTTGTTGAGGCTCCTGGGAGCACATTCAGGGAGAGAAATCCTCCGAAGAAGTTTCTAACTTATATTGCATTAATGAACAACATCATTGATTCCAAGCCTTCCTGTTTTTAGGAGGAAGAATATCAACATGCATGGATGGATGCCATGGTGGAGGAGTGTACCTCCATAATGAAGAATGGTGTGTGAGACATTGTGCCAAGATTGAAGGGGAAATCAATTGAGTTCTAGGTGGCTCTATAAGATTAAGTAGGTTGTAGATGGTAGCATTGAGAAATTCAAGATAAGGTTTCTTCGAGAAAACATAGAGTGGACTATGGGAAGACTTTTCCTCCAATCTCCAAGTACACTTCTATTAGAGTTGTGATGTCTATTATCTTAGTCATGGGATGGAAGATACGTTAGATGGATGTGAAAATCCCATTCCTTAATGGCGCCATTGAGGAGGTGTACATATAGAAACCTCAGGGCCTTGAGGTACATGGGAAGGAGTTTGATGTGTGCAAGCTTAAGAAAGCCTTGTAAAGACCCAAGCAGACATCAAGAGCATGAAATATTATGATCAATGGATATTTGTTGAGCATGGGATTCACTTAGACTGAAGTAGATCCTAAATTGTATTATATATTTTTTTTGACTGATCTACTTATTTTGGTGCTATAGGTAGATGATTTGTCTCTTGCAGGTGCAAAGAAACTCATCACAAGATGAAAAGATGATTTGGTAGAGACTAGGGGAGATTTCCTTCGGCAGGTGAAGTTTGCAATTAATACCTTGAAGAGATTTAAGATGGAGGATTGCAGGTCTATGGCCACACCTATGATTACCAATCTGAAGAAAGTACCAACTTCATATTCAGATTTGGTGGACCCACATTTTATAGGCAGCTGATTGGTTCTTTGAGGTCTTTGGTTAACACTGGGCAAAATATATATTTTGCAACGAAGACATTGAATTAATTCATGGTGAAGCCGAGGTAGGAGCATTTAGTTGTTGTGAAGCATGTGCTAAGGTATGTGGGGGGCACAATGGAGTATGGTTTGAGGTATGTTGGAGATGGTGAAGTGAAGCTGCAGAGTTTTACAAATTCAGATTGGGTAGGCAGTGCAACAGATAGGAAGAGCACCCCAGTGTTTTTCTTTAGCTTGGGATTTATATCTTGGTTCAACAAGAAGCAAACTTTTGTGGCACTCAGTTCAATAGAGGTAGAGTCTATGGCAATGAGTACAACAAGTTGTGAATTCATTTGGCTCTGCAAGTTACTTCTAGGGTTGTTTGATTAGGAAATTGATTATATGGTGATATACTATGATAATCAGAGTTGTATTAAACTCTGTGAACATCCAATGTTCCATAATAAGTCGAAGCACATAGAGATTAGGTGCCACTTCATTCTGGACATGATTAAGAAGAGTGCAATGAAGTTCTAGTATATCTCCACATATCAATAGGTTGTAGATATTCTAAGCTCTTAGTCAAAGGAAAGTTTGAGATATTTAGAGACAACTTAATTGGTGCATAATTCTTTCTTTGTTGAGAGGGGTGTTGATGCGTGTTTCTTTGACAAGAATTTTTGCATAGATTTTGTGTCAGATGTGCGTGAAGTCATTTGAAGTCCTTTCTATTTTGTAATTCACTTTATTAAAAATAAATATTAAAGTGAAGAGCTGTTTAATTATGAGTTATGTAATTTCAAATAAAGAAAAATCTTAACACTAGCGATTTAGATGAATCTCAACCATTGATTTCAAATTGAGATTAGAGTTTGGAAGCTTAAAATTATAAAGGGAGGGCAAAGTGAAAAGAAAAATGACAGTGAAAAATTGTAATTTGGTTGCATAGAGAGACAAGGGAGTTCATTCAATGTGCAAGCCAAGGAAGAGAAGGGAGATAGTGCAGTAAATCTCAATGGAGTCGTACTCACCAAGATTTGCAAGGTAAATCATAGGATTTTATGGGAGCCATACTTAGGGTTATGGTGCCGGTCATAAGGTATTTAAAAAATGTATGAGCAAATGGAAGAGGGCAGCTGGTCTAAGGTTGTGTTTAATGACATATGGTGGAAAATAAAGAAGATTTGGATGCAATAAAATAACAAATGCTTTAGTAAATGGGGTATTTGCTTGAGCATGTGTCCCACAAACAGTGAAGAGATAAAAGCTTTTGTTATGGATAAGTTCCACAGAGGTAGCTAGGGAGAAAGATAAAATATTATATTGAAGAGTTTAATTCCACTCTTAATCATCAACAAAAACATACATAGGGGCCAATATTTCTTGGAGAGCCAAAATTCTTATTGCTCAATTAAGGACTAATTGTTTCTAATTGTGAAAGAGGGCGCTCGAAAATGCCAAAAGAAGTGTGGGAGGAAAGAATATGTATTTTTTTAGCTCTGGGGAAAAGTGGAAACATAAAAACATCATTTTAAAATGCAAAACCCTTAAAAACCACAGAGAAAGTTATACAGATATTTTGGCAGCTAGCTCTTGGGATAATCATTTCAACAAGGGGTTTGTCGAGAAAGCCAAAGCATTTATTGTGAAACTTCACAAGAAAATGATTAAAAACTAAATAGAAAAACAATCTATCCATAAATTATCTTTAGCCTCATAGACGTGAAAATAACTTATTCTCTTCAAAAAAAATATTGATGCGGTATGATCTCAAGGCAGAGTACTTACGAATTACAGCCGGAGAGGTGAGGACACAGGAGTTTGACTGAGTTCGGTCATACAGGGAGCTGTACGAATTGGCTATACCGCCTGGTATGGATGCGTGGCACAGGAGGGTTGCTGCAGTTTTCTTGTTTTCCAGGGGGCGTGTTTTCTCAATATTGGAAACCCTGGTAAGTTTGGCATAATTTTTAATCAAAAACTGATCTTAAGGGCAGGAAAAATTGTGTACTTGGAATTATTACCCAACCGTATGAATCAACCGTACATGGAGCTGTACAAATTGGCTGTACCGCCCGGTATGGCTGCGTGGCAGAGGAGGGTTGCTGCAGCTTTCTTGTTTTCCAGTGTGCAAGTTTTTTCAATGTGGGAAGCAAAACTGATCTGAAGGGCAGGAAAATTTATTTGTGTACTCACGATTTATTTTGCTTCCGCTGATTTTATTTTTTCCAGCAATTGTATGATAATCCTATGGTCTGAAATTGTATGTTTAAAAATTAAATTTCAGCAAGTAATTTTACTTGAGATCATAAGGAGGTTATTCAACTATAGTTTGGTGATAAAATTTTAACATTCCTATAAGATCCAGTTGAACAATCATTCGCAAATGGTCTGATTGTTGGAGACTCACTCCTCTCCGCGACTACCAGAGGATCTCCGTGACTAGGAGAACAATAGCTCCCGCACCTACCTAACAGTATTACGGGTTCGATTCCGGCTGATCTCGAGTAAAGAAGGTAATCTAATCTATGTTACTTATATTCAGGGAAAGCCGCTAGTTTCAGATCCTTCCCCTTTAGGCCTAGTTCTTGGGGTGTCGTTTATTATATGTTTTTTCTCTTTTATTTCGTGAAAGATATTTCTTCCTAATTGGTGGACAACATTTGGTATGTTAGTTGCTGCATCTTGCAGGTCTGCAGAGTCGATTTAGTGAAACAATATTTAGCAAGCTGGCTGATTGTTGGAGATTGGGCATCATTTATTGTATTGTCTTTGTCCTTTTTATTACAGGAAATATATTTCTTTCTAATTGGGCAGCCTTTGGTATTTCAGTCAATGCAGCTTCCAATAGCATTTCAGTAAATCATTCATTACTTTTTTTTGTGTGTTATTTTTTTATTTTTTTTGACGACAATATTTTTTTTTTATAATTGAAAGAAGAAAAAATGAAATTATTTTAATGTTACAAAGTTAAATATAACTTAAAGACAGGTTGCTTCTTCATCTGCTTGATGCATGAAGCTGACTATTTCCTTCCCAAAAGTATTACTCCATGTTCATAGATATACAACAATATTCATTTCTAATGTTCAGTGATTTGTTTTTTTGTTTTTTAATTCTAACCTATGTAATCAAAATACCTTTTTATCATTAATTTCCTCTGAGTGGGGGCAGACCACGTCGAAAATGTAACTCTAATGAATGACTTAATATTCCAATGACCTTAGCATTTGGCATTTCAATTAATAAGTGAATTGCATTTAATACTTTCTTACCATTCTGACTTTCTTGCTCAGTTCTATCTTTAAGTGCACTTGGAACGAGGTATAAAATAAAATAAAATCTCTTTCTCTTTGTCTCTCTCATACAAACACACATTATGCAGGGAATGCTTCACACATGACAAATCTAGTGAAAAAAATCTCATTAAGAATTTCTTAAAGTTTGAATCCTTTTATTTTATGATGCTTAGTCATATAAAGAAAGATTTGGATAATAAAATAATTTTATTTATTGGAGGGAATATATTTAATATTATTTATAAGAAACTTTTTTTTCAAGAAAAAATCATATTTAATATATCAAAGACGAAATCAACATTTCACTGATGAAATCAAAATATAAGTTCTCCAGCCTTATTGGCCACAAAACATGTGCCATCTTTCATGTCCTAGGGATCATTATAACAGAGTTCCAGGGCCCCCAAAATCTGGTAACTTTCTAATGTCAATCAAAACCTTCATCTTCAAC
The DNA here is from genome assembly GCA_000404065.3 of Pinus taeda. Classification (NCBI taxonomy): domain Eukaryota; kingdom Viridiplantae; phylum Streptophyta; class Pinopsida; order Pinales; family Pinaceae; genus Pinus; species Pinus taeda. The sequence continues at coordinate 65,755 of APFE031736746.1, forward strand.
AAAACACATGTTTTCCTGATTGCCATATCTTTCATTTCCTATCATGCTTCTTCTTTTAACTATGCTCTTTTAATCATTTAATAATGGGACTTCATTTCCTATCACGCTTCTTTTAACTATGCTTTTTTCATCATTTAATAATGGGTTAGTTAGAATTTGATAGAAGGACCCCTTGAGCTCTTGGTCAAATAGAATCCCCTAATGCGGTGACAAAACTTCCTCACACGACATATCTGCTTTTGAGTTCAATTATTGAAAATATGGGAAAATGATACCCCTCATGTAGTATGAGGGCTTCTTTCATCATTATCCAATCACACTTGGCAATTAGTCACTGATTTCCACAGATGATTCAATAACAGTTGCAGATGGCGCTATTTTATTTCCTCCCTAGAGCCTAGCATGGTTATATTGTCTGATGGATACATGGTACCTGAGTTATTGAGATATTACTCACCATTGTGATGACATGTTGATGATTGGACTTGGTTTGTGGGACAATGATGTATATATTGCACCTCAATTTATTCCTTCAACATATATTTGGTACTTGGCATGAGGATGACACATTTTTGCAGTTTCTTACATGTGGATGGGGTGCCTAGTACCATTTGTTATTTTTTGCATGATTCTACCGTGAGTCATAGTTGTCAGATAACCATCTTATGGGATGATTTTTCCTGTAATTGAACATTGTTCTAGTTACCACTTTCATTTGGTTGTTGCATAGTGTGTTCATGTCTTAGTCTTAGTTATTTGTGTCCTCACGATGTGATGTTTATCTAGAAGGCTGTTATTCTAGTTCACATTTGCCTCATTTTCCATCATGCTGCCTTGGTATCATCCATTACTGCATCATATTTCACTTTGTTCATAGACATAATGCACATTACATCCCATATTTTTCCATATTCTCATCTTTAGAGGTTGCATGAACTATATCACCCCTATAACTAACTTTTCATTAACCATAGTTTACCATTTCACCTTCTCTATGTGTGAACATGTTAAGAGTTATATTTTATTGCTAATTAATCAATCCAACACTTAAGATGAGTGCAATATTACTAGTCTATTATATTTATCGGCTATACTTTAACCAAAGCCTCCATTCCTAACTTAAAAAAAAAGAAAAGAAGAAGATAAAAGTAAAGAAAATGAAAAACATTAGGGAATGAAACTTGTGTATCCATGGTGCAACACTTGGAGGTAGCTCTCCCTTCAGGCAAACATGTTGAGGCAAACCTACCACAAATAAAATAAAAATAAAAATAAATTTGATGAATGTTTTCCCATCATACAAATTCGTTGGGATATTCTAACCTCTTTCTTGTTCACACGTGCCACTTCACTTGACTAGGCCTTGGCATATACATTGGCACATGTTTCTATGGATTTGGTTGAGCTTGCATATACATGCACCCTTGTTCTCACTCATCCATACCCTTTTCACTTTACCATACCATTGAAACATTTCTCTAGGTGGTGTGGTCCACTAGGGGTGTATTCACACCTTTGATTGGGCTCAGGTTGGCTTAGAGTCTAAATCTTCATTTTGATCATGAACATGATCTCACTCTTCACAACAATAATCTTGTTATAGAACTATTACGCACATAGCCTTTCATGTTTTATTTTGGGATGATGGTTGAGCCTTGAACACCATGCTAATCATTATTTTATACTTGATGAGATAGGATGATCACCTTGTAGAGTAGAAATGTTATTTTTTGGAGGCCACTTGGCACAAATTTTAATTAACTAGTTGATGAAGTGATTTGTATTGAGGAGATCTAGGGGTTTGTTTCACTTGATCACATTGTCATTCACTTGCTTTGGGGCTATGTCTCACTTTATTTAATTTTCTTACTATGGATATTTGTACAAGTAGAAAAGATCCATATATTTTCTTAGTTGTTTAACTTGTCCTCTCAAGGTAGTTGAGGATATTAGAATTTATGCTTTCGAAGAGTAGAACTAGGGTTTTTATATAAATATTATTGTTCTATTGAGTTAATTGAGCCAAAATTCTAGATAATTGGGACTCCTCTCATTGTAATGGTTGTTGAATAACTGAGTTTTGGAATCTTGGTGCTATTGTCTTGTATATTTCTTAACAATTAGCACTTTATTAATATTTTTTAGAGCATTAGTTAATATTCAACAACATTATTATTATTCAATATCAAATAACAAAACCAATAAACAACACCATACAACAATGCAAAAAGATAGAAATAATAGACACAAGATTTTTAGGTGGAAAACAACCTCTGGGTAACAAATCACCGAACACTTCTTAGTAATTGTCTTCTCCTCTTTTAAAATAAAATAATTACATCAAGTTTTCAGCTCCAAGTGAAGGATGCTCCAACCCCCTGGTTTAAAAACACCAACCTGAAGGATGCACCAACTCCTTGTGCTTTATCAACACCAACTGAAAGGATGCAGCAACACCCTGTTGCAAGCCTTGACCTGCCCTAGTACCACCCTGCTACCCTAAATTGTTCTCAGGAACCAACCTGAAGGTGACTTCAATCACTTGCTTTGCACCACCTTGCCACCTGTTGATGCTTCTAAAATTGCTGCATCAACATCGGGGAAAACCACCCGGTCTAGACCTTAAAGCAGATCCTTTTTTGTTTGGTGTCGTGGCTCCCACTGGATGTAATGGGACCAGTTTCCCAGTGATATATGAGTTGATGGATGATTAGTTGGTAATGTATAACAGGAGTGATAAGTGCTCTATTCTAAAGTGCAAAAATATATATATAAAGATAACTAATCTATGTCGGGAATTCTTCTCTCAATGCGATTCTTAATTGTTTTTATTGACAAGTAAACATGAAGATGACATATATAACTGTAATATATCACTGACATATATATATATGAAATATGACAATTCAGAAACATTCAATAGTGACAAGTTAAATAATTGTTGTAGAAACATATACACATCAATAATAGCAAAGTTGATAAATGTTAATTCACATAGAAAAATAAAGCGAAAGCATAGATAGTAGTACCTTATGCATTTGGATCTCCTCCGATGTGACTCACATTCAAATTTTGTCTTCTAATTTGAGAATACTTTCATAGGAAGCAAAAGTGCATATCTCATAAAAGCTGCCTTAAGTTTGTCAAAATTCAGAATTCAGGTCCAGTCTTTTATAAAAATAAATATAATATCTGAATCACAGTAGTGCAACTCCCGACTTAAGTCTTAATACAAAATTGAGGACTCTGTTTAAAAACATGAAAGGGTCTTTAAATACTACAAAAATAACAAACTATGAAAGAAATATGTTATGCGTTGGTATAACCAAAACATAAAAATATGGAATTCATCTTGAAATCGCAGTGCTACAGTCAATTGAAAGGATTCACTGAATCAACTTATCTTCTTGTGATCGGAGTTGACAACTGGCAAGCATTGGCTAGACCTCTGGTGGCTAACTCATACGAGAGTGTAATTGAGCTGTAAATGTGGCATTGACAAGTTCCGGGATCATGTGATTGATTGCATCTGTGAGACACTTCATCACCATTTGCTGACTATGTGGTTTTACAAGGAAAAACCCAAACGTCTCCCATGTTAAGCTGTGAATGCCTCCGATCAATTTTTCCTTATGCATTAGTTCCTGTTTCCACTGTTGTTCTAATGACTTCACCTGTAGGAGTTTTCCTGGAGAGCATTCTGTTATTAGATTACATAAATACGGACTATTGTTGATTAAGTCAATCAAATTATTTGTCACTGATCTGCATCTGGATATAGCTCTCTCAGCTTTCATTAACTGAAACTCCCATTTGGAAAATAGAATTTCTTTATGTGACTCTTGTTTCTTTGGCAGGTTGGCAAATTTTCCTTCATTTGAATCTTGCCAAGATAGAAACTTAGTTAAGCTTTCATTTGCCTTCTCTAACTCAAGCCTTGCATCTACTGACTTATCGATCATAGCCAATCCGCTGAAAGAAAACAAGTCGTGAAAGCTATCCTCTTCATGATCAAATCTGGCGATTTTAGCCTGAGAAGTAACATTATGGGCAACCTTTTTAGGGTCATATTGCCTTTTTGGAATAGTTGCAAGATTTAACAACTTGATCTTCTCGGCCTCTTTCTCTACATGTTTATAATCATGCAGGGTAAAGGTGCCACACCGAGGGGGAAATGTAGGCCACATGTGTTTCTTGGAATCCCTAAGGGTCTTTGACATTCCTGCAGTTGTTATCTGATATGCTAATTCCCGGGCTAATAGTTTACCGGGGATGTACAAAGGAAGAACATGAGGATCAACAAACTACCGAAAAGCCTTATATAGGTGATTTTCTCTTCTCCAAACCAACTACCCACTGCTATTAGGTCAATTGCTGCTTCCTCGGATATCCTAGGGGCAGGGTTATTGAATAAGAAGTAATGTATAGTGAGAATAAAACCATTACAAATTCTATACAAATGGTTCTTATAATGAGCCTTCCATAGCTCTTTGTGATAGATGTGAACGGGATTGGGATCCTGGGGAGTCCATTTCCATCTGAGAATGGGGTATTCAGAATTAAAACAGATGGTGTTCATAATGTAGGCACTGAAGTAAAAATGAGGTATCATTTGGGAAACCGTGGACCTCTTTCTTCTATATTCAAGTATCTCGGTGGCCATTTTGTCGGACAGAATGTTTGCCCATTCCATGATATAGCCATGAACTGCAACTTTTATTAAATGAACCATATCTATAGAGAACTTAGCAGAATTATGGACTCCGAAGAGTCTACACATCAATGCGCCAGCATAAAAATAAGGAGAGGCTAATGAATCTACAGAGTACATACCCAATGTCTCGTGTTTGTGTTTGGTCGAGAAGTGTCTCCATTGCTTGATAGGGTCTGATTCAATGTCGTTTTCCTTCACAAAAGCTTCAAAGAATGCTTTATTATAATACTTCTCTGGCTTGGGTAAATGATACATTTGTCTGAGATCCTCTGCTCTAAATGACCCAAACACTTTTCCTTCGGCTGTACTAAGCATCCTATCTGTAATTACAATGCTTTCAACAATCCATCTGACCACGTCATTATATGGCAAAACCTTGGCACGCACTGCTATTCTGTGTAGGAATGAGCAGGCCAATTCTTTCAATGTATTTTTTGATTTGCTTGTAGAATCTGTAGTAGCTTCTTCTTCAAGTTCTTCAAGCTCTTCTGCTTCTAGTAAATTATAGATACTCTCCTAGCTCGCTTTTCCTAAACCGAGGCAAGTCATATCTGATATCATTCCTTTCTTATTCAACTCTAGTTGGATTGATTTTTTAACTATGACAGGGCCTTGGCTTTCTTCACTTTCTTTCCCATCTTTTCCGGATTCATCAGCTCAGAGAAGCTCTGCATAGACAATGGAAAACGTAATAGAGAAATATTTATGCTGAAATCTTAATACGGAAATGAAAACAGTTAAGGCAATTCGCATATGATAAACTAAATGTAATTAAGAATCACCACGGGTGAAATCCTCAAAGGATTCACCCTTAAATGTGAAAATTAATAACCATCATAGCCGCCAATCGTAGTAAATAAATGTCATAATTACCCGTTGCATCGACCACATGCTTAATTATCCTTTCGAGCGTGTGTTTAGATTTCCTTGATCAGCGATTAGCGATAAATTGTGAATCGCAATCAGGAGATTCAATGGGTCGGGCTTAGCATTTGAGACTAATAGCTCTGATCGTGATAAAGGATAATATAATAAGGCGAGGTATGTTCAATGAATAGTTTAGTTTATTGCTTTTAAAATTTATATTAGCAAATAATACCTTTTAACAAGATTTCCTTGAAATAAGCGCCTTTCTTTGTAATATCGCAATCGGGAGATTCAAAGTCATCCTCACTATGTGTTGTGTGATACCTCCAACTGCTAATTGCGATTACGTTATCGGATCAAAGGTTTTAATGAGGACCTTTTTTGAGTGCATCCTTTTATCATTGTGATATGCGAGCTTTGATCACTTTATCGCATCAAAGAGTTACTTATGATGACTTTTCAAAAGGATATTTCACATTTTATCAAAAGTTTTTTAGATAGGAGTTCTGTTGTATCGGGCCTTTTGATAAGGGCTTTCATGCGTAATATGATTAATGCCAGGCAAGCAATTTTACTAAGTGACTAATTTACTAAGTTTATTAAAAAAGGACCCATTTCTAATTAAAGTTTTTTGTGTAAAAATTTAAGAAATGGGGGGTTGTTGTACAACACAACAATTAGTGATTCACTAGAAGAAACAATTATCTCTGAGAAAGTAATGCAATATTCTAACTTTCTTTATTTGAAAACCTTTGAGTATAGGGAAAACCTACAAACAACTAGATAATCATGAACTCTGAATATAATGAAAAAATGTTTCTGCAATCTCTTTCTCATCTTGAAAATAAAAACATTCTAAGTTTATTTAAGCCTTGATTGGTTGATAAAGATAAAACAAGAAGATTTCTCCAACTTAGCTTATATAATGACTCTGTTGTCATAGGTAAAGCCTCTGCTGCCAGGAAACGTTTATAGTCTCGACAGGGTTACCTTTTAACCATTCAATCATTCATTGTCCCATCCATTTCAGAGTATACTTTTTAAGAGTAAATCCAAAAAGATATGTTTCCACATATTTTCTTTATTGCATTTTTCATCTTCTTTATTTTTATTTTAAAAGATAAAAAGCCATTGTTCTGGTTTGGTGGCTAGCTATTGATAATGCCATTCACTGGTTGTAATTGAACTAAACAAGCTGGCTCGTCATGAGACCCCTTGTATTATAATTATAAGTCATTACCCTATTTTGATATGTAGTATTGGTAATGTCAGTTTAATTAGTTCTCTATGATCATGGTAAGCAGGCTCGTAAAAAGACCTCTTATCTTTTATATCAAACATATTTTAGAATTACACTCTCAAAAATCACAATCTTTGTGGATGGGGTGAATGATTTACTCCTTAAGAGAATATGGATGACAATGTAAGAGTTGAAGATGCTAAGTCTATATATGCCTTTGATTTTTATAGATAACCTCAATTGGGCTTTAACAACTTGGAATGATTTATAGTATTTTGAAGTTTTGAAAATATCTTACAAAAATAAAAGAGGTTTTCAAAGTTTAATTCTATCTAATTCCCTATAACTTCTTTATTTTCCTTTAAGGCTTCCATTTATCAAAAGTAAATATTAACACTATTTCCTTTAAGCAACTTTCAAAACAGTAAAGGCCAATCAAAGGCTATTTCCAACCTTATTTTCTAGCAAACAAACAAAACTGTAAATTCACACAAATACGACTGCAAATTGAATATTTACAAATAAGAAGGGGTTACCTTCTTAAGTAAAGAAATTCTTCAAGATAAGTCCATTGACAGGAAGAGAATGTCTCTTTCCTAATAGATCTTGCAATATGAATGTTAATGGGTCTATCTTCTCGATGATTTGAAACAGTCCTAGCCACATTTTCTGAAATTTAGTGTGTTTACCTTTATCTTCGTGGGCTTTGTCACATTTTAAAACAAGATCACCAATCTGTAAAAATTTTGGGTCGGTGGAAGTTGTAACAAAAGAAGATTTAATAACCTGTTGATGCTTTGCATGTGTAATTCTGGCTTTTCCCCTTTTTTCTTCTAATTTAAGGATTTGACTATATCTCAATTGAATAGAAGATGAAGGATTTTCTTCAATAAACTGCACTAAAGCTAGTGATAGGAGTGCTAAGTTTTCTGGTATGACAACTTCCTTTCCATACACTAAATTGAATGGAGAAGTGCCTATTGATGCCTTCTGCATTATGCAATTTTCCCATAGTGCAAATACTAAAGACTTGTGCCAATTCTTTTGATTCTGATCAACAATTCTCTTAATGATTTTGATAAGATTTTTATTGGTCGATTCTGTTAAACCATTACCTTGAGGGTAGTAGTTTGCAGAGTATTTCAATTTAAACCCTCTTTTAATAGCAAATTCAAGTATGGTATTTCCAGAGAAATAAGATGCATTATCGAAAATGAGAGCATTAGGTACACCAAACCTGGTAACGATGAACTAATATATGAAGTTGATAATTGCCTCAAAATTGGATACCTTCAAAGGAATTGCTTCTACTCACTTTGTATAGTAATCCGTGGCTGTAAGGATATATCTGTGCCATTTGGATGAATGTGGAATAATTTCTCCGATGATATCTAGTCCCCATTGTTCAAAAGGTTGTTCGATGTTGACTAGTTGCAAAGGAAAGGCTGGCTTCCTTTGTCTTCCACTGGCAGTCTGACACATTCTGCATTTTCTTACATATTCATGGGAATCCTTAAACAACGTGGGCCAATAATAACTAGCATGTATGATTTTGTGAGCTGTTGTATCACCTCTAAAATGTCCTCTTGCTGGACCATCATGTAGTTCCTGCAAGACCTTTTCTACCTCAGTCTTTTCAAGGCATTTTAATAAAACTGAATCATAATTCCTTCTAAACAACACATCATCAATAATCTTGAAGTTTTTAGCTTTCGGTCTTGTGGCACATTTATTTTTATAGGAAAGATTAGAAGGAGCATATCCATTTTTAAAATAAAATATCAAATTTGCATATTGAGATTCAGGATCGATGGTACTTATCTCATTGATTTCCTCAATATCATTTGAACCTTCATGTTCCTAAATGTTAGAAGCTTCTGCTAACAACCTGCAAAAACCTTGACTTTTGACAATTTTCACTGGTTTAATGTCCAAATCATATTCTTGTAATGTCGTGACCTAGTTTTCTCTCTTCTCTCCCAATTCCCTTTGGACTAGAAATTATCTCACTACTAAAAAAGGGGCTATTACTTTTGTATGAGTCTTTAAGAGGAAGGGCCTAAAGTGTTTAATGGATTTGAAAACAACGAAGGCTTGCTTTTCTACTTCAGAGCAATTAATCTCAACACCTTGAAAATTTGAACTGAAAAATGATATGGGTGCCTCCATGTTTTGATTATTGATTTGTATCAACACAACTGCATAGGAAGTATCAGATGCCAAAGTGTATAAAATGAAATGATTGGAAAAATTGGGAGTGCTTAATGTAGGAGCATTTATGATTTCCTGTTTGACTGAATCAAAAGCTTCCTTTTATTCATGCCCCCATTTGAACACTGAGTTTTTCTTGATGATGGTCTGTAATGGTAAAACAATCCGTGAAAAATATGGAACAAAATATTTTTACAAAATTTATTTGACCTAAAAATGATTGCATTGATTTTTTATTGTGTGGAAGTGGAATATCAGAAATCTCCTTGATCCTTTTTAGATCGATATAAATATCATTTTTTGAGACAATAAACCCCAACAGTTTACCTTGGTCAAGAACAAAAAATGATTTCTTAGGATTTAATAAAATCCCATACCTTTTATAGCGTTCAAAGATCTGTTTCAAATCATGTAAATGATTTGCTCTTTTCTTGGAGAAGACAGTAATGTCATCTAAATAGACAACAACTGACTTATTAATTAAACCTTTGAATGCTATATCCATTGCTCTCTGGAATGTAGCCCCAACATTAATGAAACTAAAAGGCATTTTTTGGTAGGCATATGTTCCCCACTCAGTTCTGAAAGTAGTCTTGAGTCTTTCATCTGGATGCACCAATATTTGGTTATATATAGAAAAACCATCTAAGAAAGACATTAATTCAAGACTAGCTACTGAATGAAGAGTTTGGTCCATTGTTGGTAGTGGGAAGTTATCTTTTTGACTAGCTTTATTAAGATTTATGAAATCAATGCAAATTCTAATGTCACCATTCTTCTTTCGAACAGGCACTAAGTTAGAAACCCACTTTGAATGTCTAACAAGAAAAATTATCTTAGCCTTTAAGAGTTTGTTTAACTCTACTTTAATATGAATTTATAGGTTCGGATGAATTTTCCTCAATTTTTGCTGTACTAGTTTCTTTTCAGATATCATTGGAATTGTATGCTGTATGATAGAAGTATCATATGTTTTTAAGTCATCATAATTCCAAGCGAAAACATTTTTATATTTACTCAAAAGTCTTATAAAGGCAAGTCTTTCTTCTGAAATAAGTCCTAATCCCAGATTGATATTTTGTGGTTTAATCTCAGTGCCAATATTTATTAATTCAAATCTCAAAGTAGAACTTTGAATTTTTGAATTCGTAACTTGCTTAAACCTATCCTTGATGTCATATAGATCTTCAAACTTGACTACTGACAATGGTATATAATTTTTCTCAAGTCTTTGCTTCATTTGAAGATCATGCTCACTCTCATCAATAATCTAGTCATCATAGGATTTATCAAAAGTTAAGAAATTCAAAATGTCGTCGTCATGATTGAATACCCGCCAGTTAGTGACATTGTCTGGAACCGATGGTCTGAAAATTAATTCTACTGAAAATCTATCAGGGTTGTAATCCTTGGATGGAAGGAGCTTAGAAGCAACACTGGCTAATAAATCGACTGCTGCATTCTGAGATCTAGGAATGGGAGAAATATTAAACGCTAGAAAATGAGATATAAGGTCTTGAACCAAGGACTGATAATGTTTAAGATGACCAGAAAGGAAATGTATAGTATTTCTTACTTGCTTAATAACAATTTCAGAGTCATCGAATACTTTAAGATATTGCACTTTCAGGCGTATTTCTTTGTAAAGTCCTTGGATCAACGCCTTATATTCAACAATATTATTTGTACACTCAAATTCTAGTCTACAAGATAACATAATTTTTTCTCCTTCAGGACTAACTAAAATACATCTTGCTCTTACACCGTCATTAGATTTTGACCCATCAAAATATAAAGACGAAAATACAAGTTTATCTGCAGTTTTATTTACAATTTCCTCAGTAATATTAACACACCTTGATGTATTTGTATGAGATTTTTTTTTATTTGAGATGTGAAACTATTAACTGAGAAAGGTGATGATAGAGCATTAAAATTACCAAAGAATGATTCAGATGAGTAGTTGCCAAAGATGTTATTGTTGAATGCTATGAGCTGGTTTTCTTGCTGAAATTCTGTTACAGTATGAGTCATATGCTTCTTCCGATCGATCTTGATCTGATTTGGCTTCCCTTTGTAGGGAAGCCACATATGAGACCAATGAGTAGAAATATAACTATGGAGTTTCTCAGACCAATCTCTGCTTAGAATTAAACCATAAAACTTAGGGATGTTAGCAATCAATATATCAATTCTCTGAACTACTCTTGGATCAGCTGATAACCTAGTGGTAACTGAATTGATTTCCCCCAATACTTGAGCCTTAGTTCTATCCAACTAAACAATATGCACTGTAGACTTTTGAGGCTCAATATTCAATTTTGAGCAGACTGAAGCTGGCATTATATTCAATGAAGCCCCTGAATCTATCAAGCAATCATGCAAGTTTCTATTGTAGATTTCATAGGTCAAGAGAAAAGGAGGGGTATGAGAATTTGATCTGTCTTCGATCAACACAACATCAGTTTATTCTACTCTATCGGATGGTGGCTTACTTGTTCCATTAGCTGCCTTGGACAATACAACATTTGGAAGAGGAGAAGAAGGTACTGCATTTAATTATTTGAGTAGCAATTTCTGTTGATGTTTGAGCTTTCTAAGCTCAAATATAGAGATATTTGCTCTAGTCTTCTTCATGTCTTCAATGATGTTGTAATCCATAGAATCAGAAACTACTAATGTCTTGGATGATGAAGGTGGATTGGAAGATGATGGCTGATTTTGAGTAGGTGTTGTTTTAGATTTCTTTATGGGAACCTTATAATTTGGTAGTAGGACTCATATTTTTCTTCTTTCGGGTTGGTTGAATAGGTTCTACGACTCCCTTACTCCTGATACTTATTGGGAAAGGTTCTTATTCATTTTCAGTATCTGAATTGGGCAAGATGAAGTCCCACATACCATGACATTCTACAACCTCTTCTTCCTTAGTTTCCTCAGATGATAAGATTGTATCTTCCTCTTCATCATTCTTTGGATCTGATTCTGCATTAGATATAGCATTAGGTGGTTTTGATTTAGGTCTTTTGAAGTTTCTAAATGGCTTCTTAGTGGAGGTCTCGGCTACTTGTTTTTTAATTTCTATCATCTCATTTGACATGGTCTTTAAAACCTTTTGCAAACCTTCCATATCATATGGATCTTTAGCCATTTTCTTCTTTGAATCATCCTTAAAAGTAACCTATTTGGACTTTCACTCTTCAAGGGCAGTTTTCTTCTCTAAGGCAATGATACGTTTTTCGACAACGATTGCTTCCTTCATATTCTCTGTTAAAGTGGGCTTTGCAGCTCTGTCAACAAAGATTGCTATGTTTGAAAGTAAGGCTGATATGCACTATTCTCTTCGAACCTCTTCACTAGGTTTAGATGTAGTAGGAATCTTATTTAAGAGCTTATTAAATCGCGAGTTGAAATCTTTGACTGGCTCTCTTGGTTCAGTTTTGATATTTGAGAGATCGTTGATTAATGTCGCTGTTGACCTATCATCTTCGAATTTAGTCAAGAACTACTCTTGGAAAATATTCCAACTAGTAATGGATCCTGATGGTAATGAAAAATACCAAGACCCAGCTGCTCCTTGAAAGGTATATGGGAAAAGCCTAACAACCGCATCTTCTTCAGTTACTCCTTTTAAGTTTACTGACAACATAAAGTTGTTTATGTGTTCTTCTATTAGTATGCCTGTATCTGGGTTAAACTTTGGGAGCCATTTTTTGGGATGAGCCGACAATTGACTCAAGGGTGTAGGAATTGTGACTGCCCCAAGATTGTTCCATGGTCTTTGAGCCATTGTTGAGCTACTAATAGAGGAAAGCACAGATGAAGTTCCTAGTGGTTGGGAAGAAGATGTTGAAGTTCCAGTACCCTGTTGAACAACAATGTGGAGTGGAGGAGTGGATGGTTGACTTTGCAATGGAGAAGATGAAATGGATGATGACGATGAAAGAGTCTCACTATCGGACTCTCCAAGTGTCTTCCTTGCTCTTTTCCTTTTAGGCAGAGGGAATTCTGTAGGTTCAATGCCAAGCTTTTCACTTTGTAGTCTAGTAAGAGGATGGGAAGGAATGTATTGCGAAGTCACACTGCCTTGAGATAACTCAGATTTCTGTGGTGATATTGAAAATCCTTGAAATTTATGAATTAAAGAGTGAACTTTAGGAGGTTCAAGAGTGGATTTATCTGAGATATTTTTAGGGTTCATTAGTGGTTGTTGTCTTTTCAACTTCTCACTTAGAAATTGGAGATTGAGAATGCGAGGGAGAAGTTGGAGGTGATGTGGAGGGAGATTTACTCTCAGAATGGGCTATAGATTTGGATTTTCTCACCATTCATAGTTCATGCCCTCCTTCTAGCGCCAAAAATATTGATGCCTCTAAAATCACTTCATCAACATTGAGGAAAACCACCCAGTCTGGACCTTAAAGCAGCTCCTTTTTCGTTTGGTGTGGTGGCTCCGACTGGATGTAATGGGACAATTTCCCAGTGATATATGAGTTGATGGATGATTGGTTGGTAATGTATAATGGGTGTGATAAGTGCTATATTCTAAAGTACAAAAAAATATAAAGATAACTAATCTATCCCGGAAATTCTTCTCTTAACGCAATTCTTGATTGTTTTTATTGACAAGTAAACATGAAGATGACTTACTCATAAATAAAAATATGAATTCATATGATAATTACTTATTTAAATTAATTGAACAAAATAATAATTAAACATTATCTCACTAACTGTAATATATCACTGACATATATATATGAAATATGACAATTTAGAAACATTCAATAGTGACAGGTTAAAGAATTGTTGTAGAAACATATATACATCAATAATAGCGAAGTTGATAAATACTAATTCACATAGAAAAATAAAGCGAAAGCATAGATAATAGTACCGTATGCATTTGAATCTCCTCCGATGTGAATCACATTCAAATTTTGTTTTCTAATTTGAGAATACTTTTATAGGAAGCAAAAGTGCATATTTCATAAAAGCCTTCTTTGTCAAAATTCAGAATTCAGGTCGAGTCTTTTATAAAAATAATATATCGGAAGCATAGTAGTGCAACTCTCGATTTAAGTCTTAATAAAAAATTGAGGACTCTTTTTAAAAACATGAAGGGGTCTTTAAATACTACAAAAATAACAAACTATGAAAGAAATATTCTATGTGCTGGTATAATCAAAACATAAAAATATGGAATTCATCTTGAAATAGTAGTGCTGCAGTCGGTTGAAAGGATTCACTGAATTGGCTTATCTTCTTGTGATCGGAGTTGACAAATGGCAAGCATTGGCTAGACCTCTGGTGGTTGACTCATAAGAGAGTGTAACTAAGCTGTAAATATGGCATCGGCAAGTTCGGGGATCATGTGATTGATCGCATCTGTGAGACACTTCATCGCCATTTGCTAACTATGTGGTTTTACAAGGAAAAACCAAAACGTCTCCCATGTTAAGCTGTGAATGCCTTCGATTAATTTTTCTCTATGCATTAGCTCCTGTTTCCACTGTTGTTCTAATGACTTCACCTGTGGGAGTTTTCCTAGAGAGCATTCTGTTATTAGATTACATAAATACAAACTATTGTTGATTAATTCAATCAAATTATTTGTCATTGATCTGTATCTGGATGTAGCTCTCTCAGCTTTCATTAACTGAGACTCCCATTCGGAAAATAGAATTTCTTTATGTGACTCCTGTATCTTTGGCAGGTTGGTAGCTTTTCCTCCATTTGAATCTTGCCAAGATAGAAAATTAGTTAAGCTTTCATCTTCCTTCTATAACTCAAGCCTTGCATCTACTAACTTATCGATCATAGCTGCTGAGATATCACATAAAGGAACAACCAACGAGATATTATAACACAAAAGGTCCAACTGCCGAGATAGAGCCTTGGTCATCTCCAGGGCTTCAATTCTGAATTCTTCTACCTTGGGATATCCTTTGAATCCTCTATTTGATCCTTCATTTGAGCGATTTGCTCTTCTTTTGATTTATTCATCTTCTCGTTCAATAGTTTTAGTTTGCTCAATGCTTGGGATAACTCTTGCTGCTTAAGGATGGCTTGTTCATCAATTCTCTGCTTTTCATTAATTAATTGCTCATTCAATTGCTCATTAAGTTGTCTCTGTTCCGCCAACTGCTGTTCAAACTGCTCTATTTTTTTTTCCCGTTCCACCGATTGTGCCTCTAGCTGAGTGATCACCTGATCTTTTTCCTTCAATAAATGATTAACCTCTGAAACCTTATTTATTGTTGCTACTATATATGCTCCGACATACTGACAAAGTTTGGTTAAATTTTGGGAGGGATTTATTTCCTTCCTCCATACCACATTCATCATTTCCATCTGAGGAGTCAAAAGAGGAGAGTGATCAATTTTCCTTTTCTTCCTTTGTCTTTTGACTATAGCCCTATGCTTAGGGCTGTAGAAGAATTCTAGTGGTGGTATCTCTTCTATATGAAAAACAATTTCACCAGTGGGATTTTCAGGGATGATCTCAATTTCTTTATGGAACTTGGGTGGGCCATTTGTTCTTGCAATCGGAACTGTGTTGACTACTATTTTTTGTGTTGTAGACACCTCTGGTGTAGTGAGCCCTTGGGTGTTCTCTGGATTACTAATGATAGAATTGAATTGTTCCCATTCCTTGATCAACTTAGGGTCAACATTAATGTGTGTATCAAGGGGTTCACTAACTGTTACCTGCTTCTGCTCATGTTCTGGTGTCTTCTTCTTCTCAGGAACCTTTTCAATTTCGAGAATATTCATTAGTGATTTTTCTGTTCATTGTGGCCTTATGGTTGAACCGTTGAGGTTGTTGCTAATAAATCTAAAGGCAGGGTTTCCAATCTCTTGGCCCTGAGCCTATTAAATTTTCTAATCCTTCTGTTCCCAATTTAGTCTTAGCCAATCATTTGACCTGGAAAAATAGTTCCATTGAAGAAAACAAGTCATGAAAGCTATCCTCTTCATGATCAAATCTGGTGAGTTTAGCTTGAGAAATAACATTAAAGGCAACCTTTTTAGGGTCATACTTCCTTTTTGGAATAGTTGCAAGACTTAACAACTTGATCTTCTCTGCCTCTTTCTCTGCATGTTTATAATCATGCAGGGTAAAGGCACCACACTAAAGGGGAAATGTAGGCCACATGTGTTTCTTGGAATCCCTAAGGGTCTTTGACATTCTTGCAACTGTTATCTGATATGCTAATTCTCGGGCAAATAGTTTATCGGGGATGTACAAAGGAAGAACGTGAGGATCAGTGAGACTGCCGAAAAGCCTTATATAGGTGAATTTTTCTTCTCCGAACCAACTACCTACTACTGTTAGGTCAATTTCTACTTCCTCAGATATCCTAGGGCAGGCTTATTAAATAAGGAGTAATGTACAGGAAGAATAAAACCATTACATATTCTATACAAATGGTTCTTATAATGGGCCTTCCATAGCTCTTTGTGATAGATGTGAATGGGATTGGGATCCTGAGGAGTCCATTTCCATCCAAGAATGGGGTATTTGGAATTAAAACAGAGGGTGTCCATAATGTAGGCACTGAATTAAAAAGGAGGTATCACCTGGGAAACTACAAACTTCTTTCTTCTATATTCAAGTATCTCGATGGCCATTTTGTCGGACATAATGTTTGCCCAGTCCACGATATTGCCATGAACTGCAACTTCCATTAAAGGAACCATATCTATAGAGAACTTAGCAGAATTATGGACTCTGAAGAGTCTGCACATCGATGCGCCAGCCTAACAATAAGGAGAGGCTAATGAATCTACAGAGTACATACCCGATGTTTCATGTTTGTGTTTGGTTGAGAAGTGTCTCCATTACCTGATAGGGTCTGATTCAATGTCGTTTTCCTTCGCAAAAGCTTCCAAGAATGATTTATTATAATACTTTTCTAGCTTGGGTAAATGATACATTTGTCTAAGATCCTTTGCTCTAAATGACCCGAACACTTTTCCTTCAGCTATACTACACATCCTGTTTGTAGTTGCAATGCTTTCAACAATCCATCTGACCACGTCATTATATGGCAAAACCTTGGCACGCGTTGCTATCCTGTGTAGGGATGAGTAGGCCAATTCTTTCAATGTATTTTCTGATTTGCTTGTAGAATCTGCAGTAGTTTCTTCTTCAAGTTCTTCAGGCTCCTCTGCTTCTAGTAAATTATAGATACTCTCCCAGCTTGCTTTTCCTAAACCGAGGCAAGTCATATCTGATATCAATCCTTTCTTATTCAGCTCTGGTTGGCTTGGTTTTTTAACTACGACAGGGGCCTTGGCTCTCTTCACTTTCTTTCCCATCTTTTCCAGATTCATAAGCTCAGAGAAGCTCTACACAGACAATGGAAAACGTAACAAAGAAATATTTCTGCTGAAAGCTTAATACGGAAATGAAAATAGTTAAGGCAATTCGCATATGATAAACCAAATTTAATTAAGAATCACCACATGTGAAATCATCAAAGGATTCACCCTTAACTGTGAAATTAATAACCATCATAGGCGCCAATCGTAGTAAATAAATTTGATAATTATCTGTTGCATTGGACATATGCTTAATGATCCTTTCAAGCGTGTGTTTAGATTTCCCGATCAGCGATTGGCGATAAATCATGAATTGTAATCGGGAGATTCAATGGGTCGGGCTTAGCGTTTGAGACTAATAGCTCCGATCACGATAAAGGATAATATAATAAGGCGGGGTATGTTCAGCAAATAGTTTAGTTTATTGATTTTAAAATTTATATTCGCAAATAATACCCTTTAACGAGATTTCCTTGAAATAAGCGCCTTTCTTTGTAATATCAGAATTGGGAGATTCAAAGTCATCCTCGCTATGTGTTGTGTGATACCTTTGACTACCGATTGCGATTACGTTATCGGATCATAGGTTTTAATGATGCTCTTTTTTGAGCGCATTCTTTTATCATTGTGATATGCAATCTTTGATCGCTTTATCACATTAGAGAGTTACTTATGGTGACTTTTCAAAAGGGCCTTTTGATAAGGGCTTTCATGCATGATATGATTAATGCTAGGGAAGAGATTTTACTAAGTGACTAATTTACTAAGTTTATTAAAAAGGGACCCATTTCTAATTAAAGTCTTTTGTGTAAAAATTTAAGAAATGTGGGGTTGTTGTATAGCACAACACCACCCTGATTAATAGGCGGACCACGTTTCACAATTTTCAAACTGTATCCCCTTTTTCTTTGAATCAATATAAGAATGTTATAAATAAGATATTGCTTCTCTTTATACCATGCCAAATCATGGTAGCCACTAATCACTATACAATACTGTCCAAGCTGATTACTACACACTGCTGCTCAAACTCATCACTACACTACATTGCACATTGAACCTTGACTATCAACATTGCCAAAACAACTGACAACTACACAACCCGACCATTGATCATTGTTGTACAACTTGATACCACTAACTACTTCATGTCACTACATGTCATAGGACACTACACATCACTACTGAACCACTACACTACACATGAATAGATGAGCATTCATGAACTCACAAAGCTGGTTACCAACTATCACTGTACCAAACTTCATGTATTGCTGCAAGTGCTGAACACAAGTGTCTGATATCAACACAATCCAAGGTGCCTTAGGTCATTCCTATGACATGCTCTCAATGCTCTCAAACACTGCTCGAGTAGTGCTACTAGGATAAGTCTTTTCACTACAACTGCCGATCACAAGTCTTACATTTCTGCCCATGTATTATGTCAATAAACTGTACAACAAGGTGGTATTTTCCTCAAATTCTTGCTACCTTGTAAGGTCATTGTAATGTCATTTACAAATAAGACAATATATCCTCTAGGTCATCAACATAAGACATCTAGTACAAATCCCTAGGTCATCATAGTCACAAGTCTATGTCAAGTATTATAGGGTTGTATGACATGTTAGCGTGTCAATGTGTCAAATCACAATCATAATAGTTCTATTGATATAGTCCACCATGTTGAAGGAAAAGTAACTAGGTTCAGTTTTCATTATGACTTGTAACTATAATATTATGAAGAAAAAATGTAATTCCTTGCATTATGGGTTTCACGAGCAAGATGTGATTGCCATAGGTTAAAATAATTCTTCTTGATGTCTTTAGGTTTTTAGGTTATATAATAAGTATTATGAAATTCATAAAGTCAAAGGCTAATACTCCAAGACAAGTGTCACTATCACCATGAAATTCTTCTCTATGAAAATGAAGTAATCTCCTTGATGATATGTCAGTCTCACTACAAGACTCTCCTCTCAGTTCAAAGATCCATCGTTGACTCATATATATACAAGGAGTAATGTGGAGTCAAACAAGCAAGTTCAAATAAGTTACAGCCAATGAAGAATAGAACGCATACACAATGGAGGATCTCGGAAGTCTGTAATAAATATACATATAATATCTCTAGACCCTCGGAAATCTGGAATATACATCGAATGTCTCTCTAAAATTGATACAATGTGATTTACTCTCGGAAGGTATCAAAGGGTTGTATCTATATATATAATATATATATATATATATATATATATATATATATATCTATATATATATATATATATATATATTATATATATATATATATATATATATATATCTATATATATATATATATATATATAATATATATATATATATATATATATATATATACAATGACTTATTTTCTTAGTATCCTATGTATATATATGTAGCAACAAACTCTTGGTTGTGGCATATAATGTGGCTAGGACTCTTGATGGAGGCTACAGTTCTCGATGGTGGCATATAATGTGAATACAACTCTCGGTGGAGGCTATAGTTCTCGGTGGTGGCATATAGCGTGACTACAACTCTCGGTGGAGGCTACAATTATCGGTGGTAGCACATGTACTGTGGCTACAACTCTCAGTGGTGACTGCAACTCTCAGTGGTAGATTCAGTTCTCGATGGTGGCACATCTAAACAGTATCATAACTCAACGAGGAGTATGAAAGTTTGTCTCAAGATATAACCATAAACAAAGGATTGTGGTAGTCGAGAATAGGAGGAATCGAAGACAGTAACTGGACAACAAGGACATAGGGAATAACAAGGACATAGGGAGAAAAAGAGCAGGGAACTATGAACTAAACAGAGAAGAGGATAGTAACAGTTGTCTTGGAGGGAACCTGGTGCCTATCTTGTCAAGGGTATTGGTATTCATCATCTAAATATCTATAAAAATAGATTCAAGGGTTTACTCTCAAGAGGAGAGGTTTTCCCTGGCTTGGAGCCAACATGTTGTGTACTTGTATTTTGAGTTTCTTGTTTTGATAACTGTTTGATGATTGAAGAACAAGAAAACATAAAGAAGTTAACTAAATAAAATAAAATACATCACCAACAGTTGTCAATGAAAATGGAATAATCATTAATAATAATTTGTCCTAGATTCTTCAACATGGTATCAGAGCTATGGTTGCAATCTAAGGAAGGGAATAAAAGAAACACTTAAAAGACCAATCTTCAACCAACAACAATAAGACAAGTCAATACCAATCTCAGTTAAAGGTGAAGGAGGAATTCTCTGCAACTTCGTATGAAGAACAAAATTCGGATATCATACTTCTCTGTGGTAATCACAGTGACACCCTTGTATATATCTCAGAAATCTCAGATAAGAAACAGATGGATGTCCCTTCAGATGGTCATCATCACTGTAATTTTAGATGGATGTCACTGAACTAGCTACAACCTTAACATAAGCATCATGATAAGGGTATTGGTACAAGAAGGAAACACTCTATATTATGGAAGTCTCAGTATAGAAAGGAAAAAACAATCTCTGCATAACAGTGATGACAAGGATCTCAGTATAGAAAGGAAAAAACAATCTCTGCATAATAGTGATGACAAGGATCTCAGGGATCCCACAGTAACATGCTCAGTCTCGGTACAATTCGGATGGAGAAATTTGCATAGTAACATACTCTGTAGTCCTGATCTTAAGCATAAATATGATGATGATGGTACGATGAAACGAACATGATCTTAATGGCATGGCACTTGATTGTATAAATTCTGCAAATTCTCTACAAATCTCGCTCTAATACCATGTAGAAAATCTGACTATAGATTAACCCGATAATGCAATATAACTAAAGAAAAATACTATAACCTAATTCTACTATCAATTTGTGGAAGCTTAAATATTGAGCAAGATCGAGCTGAACACATATAACCAGAAGAAGAAGAATCAATGCACAATAGACATGAAAATACTCAGGGGAAAGCCTTAGCTAAAAAACCCACTATCTGTATTATCATACAAGGTGGAAATACATCAAGATTATACAAAGCCTTAGCTCTCACAACTAGCTAGCTCTCAGTACAGTCCTCCCGAATTCTCATAGAAAAACTTGGCTTATCACAAGCCTTCTCCTCTGCCCTCCAAGCTCCTATTTCCTTGCGCAGTTCCTCTGGGATGATCTCCTTCACCTAGTGGAACACTTCTCTCACACACTGCTCTAACACACTTTCAGAACTACGCAATCCTCAAGGAACCTTCCCATGACTGCATGCATGATTTTCCTTTATAGGAAACGCATGCAACTGATAGTACACTTTCCTTGACATTTAGCTCAACTGGGTCTTTCTCATAATAGACATGCATGAGTTTCTGATGAGGGAATCTTCAGTTATCTGGAGTACACTGGTTGAGTGCATGCATGCATCAACTAACTGATAACTCAAAATTAGCTCCTGAAACAGTTTGGAACTAATTTAATTGGACTTAACTCAGTAAACTGAGCTAACTAATTACAACTCAAATATAACTCAATCTTATCTCCTTAATTAATGGATAATCTGCTTAATTTAAGGGATAACTCTTGCATGACTTCAGAAAGACTTTTAACTTGAATTTCTCCAACTAATTAATCCATAATGAATTAATTAATTATTTCCAAGCAACTGGTGATACTAAATTCGAATTTTAATTCAAGGACAAATTAAAATTGGAATATTTTGGATTCTATTTTTATCATTTCTTGTTGCTATTTTCAACATGGATCAGAATATGAGTCTATCTACATCATAGTTTGGATGATGCTCGATTTAGAAGTCTATTGATACACTCCTGGGAATACTAAGCATGATAAAGTTCACTTGTGGAATGGCAATATCTCTAGCATGACAACAATGTGTTCAAATGTAGAAGGAGTCGAAAGTACCTTGAAGATGAATTAGGAGTCAAGATGATCTCAATATCATAAAGAAGTTTTTGTGATATCAAGATCACATATGTCATAATGCTAGAAGGCCTTTAAAGAAGTTTTTGGTAAAAAGATATGGTTCGTGATGGGCAGCTCTAGCAAAGGAAGCATCAAGATGAAGATCTCTTCGCATGCCAAGCAAGTATCTCTCATGTTTAATAAATTTTTGGTTTAATTACTTCAGTTTGCAGGGTAATGGAAATACTGGAGGATAATCATAATCCTCATAAAAATGTCCTTGCATGAAATAAGGACAATAGTTATGGTCCTCATAGATGAATGAATTCATTGAATAAGGTATCCTTTGAATTCATAAATGTAGGCATTAGGGAAGCTAGTAAAGGAATCATGAACATTATTCATGTCACTAGATAAGATGGAAGGAGCTGAATAAGAGGGAGTAGAAATCTTTAAGTTAGTCTATCTTTATAAGTCTCTTCTTGGGTTCCTAGACCCTACATAGAATGTGACTGCAATATAGGATGTGATGTAACATCATCTCGTGACATCATCACAAGGGCGACTAAATGTTCAAGATAGGTAAGATACCTCAGTCAACATCTTAGGGTTTCTATGAAAGAAGGCGAGTTGTAGGCAACAACTTTGCAGAAGTTAAACATGTAAATAAGGCTTATCATGCAACAAAAGGAAAACATTTGTTGTATAGGGATCTTTAAGATCCTCAAGATTCTTTGATAGAATCTTGACTAGAAGATTGACTGATCCAGGGATGAAGCAAGTGTTTCAATAGAAACTCCAACTTGTGGAATTCATGGATAATGATATGATGACCTAAGAGCAGTGCAAGGGGTTAAAAATCCTTCAATCAAGGAAGATGTTGAAAGAAGCCTGTATAACCTAAAGGTAAAATGAGGTATGTATACTTGTATTTAATTTTATAATATCATGGCGTATGGTTGTAGGTAATATGGATCAATACTTCGATCCTGAGAAGAATGATTGAAAGGAAAAGGATCTCCTCCTATGAAAGGATGTAGAAAGGCGTAAGCCACACTAGATGTAATCGACATAATATATCCTCATATGAAGTATGAGGTGCTTGAATGCAATTACCGAACTCTAATTAGAAATCTCCAAGAATGGAATGTATGAGGAAGGAAAATATCGTTAGATATGCAACCATGATGAAGATAACCAACACCCAAAAGACCAAGAAGATTTGAATAAGAAATATCCTAGAAACATATGAAGATTATGATGAAAGTCTGAAAAAGATGAAGACCCTTGACAATGGATATCTTTGGGAGATATGTCAATATGTGTGCAAGATGCTGATACCTACAGAAATATGTCACGATGAAGAGCCACCTAATAAGGTATGATTTAATTTAATGATATATTTATTTTCTTGAATAAATATCTAGATAAGTTCATGCAAGGCTACTTACAAGTACAACTGGCATTCATGTAATGAATGGAAGAAACATGATGAGAAAGAAGTAGTCATATGACAAAGGTTCCAGATATGAAGAAGGCCACTTTCCGTGAAGAAAGGAATGACATGACAAATTAAGGAGGAAAGTGATCAATGATTGTTTCCCTACAAGAAGGAAGCTCAACTAACTCTCATGACATCAAAGAGAGAAGTTGATCAAGAAACTAAAGAACCCATGAAGAAGAAGTTGCTGATGTATAGAGGAGTCCCTAGCTAAGAGGGAGCTCTAACAGGTCCTTGATTAAGATGGAGCTTGAATTAGATCACCCCTGATTACAAAGGAGTGACAATTGTATTTTTCTATTTCATGTGTCATGCACTAGAGTATGACTAACAACCGTAAGTCTAGGTGAAGGCCAGGAATGGAAATGTAAACACATTATAGACACAACATTCTTGTCTTTACTTGGGAAGAAAGAATGGGAGGATTAGGTAATCACACTCTTTGAGGATGTGTAGGGCATCCAATACAAGAGTAGGTAAGAGGACCGATATTCTTTGAGGGCTGGGAACCCAAGACAAAAATAGTCCTAGAAGGTCATACTCAGTGAATACCCGGGTGGGTATGTACCTTGAGAGCAATGACTAAGGTGTCTATATGTCATTGGTCTCACCAACACTGTGCTCTGACCTATTGAGAGATAGAGCTGTTAGTCAAGGCCTTGCTATGTGACAATGTTGGTTATAATGATGCTATACAGATGGATTACTAGTCTGACTCTTTTTATGAGAACTCTTTAGTTTTGAATAGCCATGTACCATTTAATGAATACCTCCCAAGTTAAGAGGGAGTTTTGAAGGAAAAGTAACTAGGTTCGGTTTTCATTATGACTTGTAACTATAATATTATGAAGAAAAATTGTTATTCCTTGCATCATGGGTTTCATGAGAAAGATGTGATTGCCATAGGTTAAAATACTTAAAATACTTCTTCTTGATGTCTTTATGTTTTTAGGTTACATAATAAGGCTAATACTTCGAGAAAAGTGTCACTATCACCATGAAATTCCGCTCTATGAAAATGAAGTAATCTCCTTGATGATATGTCGGCGTAACTATAAGGCTCTCATGTCGGTTCAAAGATCCATCGTTGACTCATATATGTACAAGGAGTAACATGGATTCAAACAAGAAAGTTTAGATAAGTTGCAACCAATGAAGAACAAAACCCATACACAATGGAGAATATCAGAAGTTTGTAATATATATACATACAATATCTCTAGAATCTCGGAAATCCGGAATATATATCGAAGGTCTCTCTAAAATCGATACGATGTGATTACTCTCAGAAGGTATCAAAGGGTTGTATCTATATAT
>APFE031736752.1:1370-26416 GCA_000404065.3 Pinus taeda
ATGTTACAATACATATTTATACATGCCGAAGCATCCAATACCATGGACCGAAAAACATCATGTCTAATACCATGGACCGAAAAACCATCACGTCCAAAAAACATGTTCGAAAATCATGCACAAAACCATAGGTGGGTCCAGCCAACCTAACATAGGGTCCAAAACCAAGATTTTCTGGGGCGCTGCCTCGGACCCCATAAAGTGGGGTTATGGGTACCCCTCAAACCCCCTGTTAACTATGTGGAAAGAATATAACACAACCCAACACTTAGCCTAGCATTTTCACTTCTTTATTACGGTGCACTTAGTTTGGAAAACCCTTATAAAACTTTCTTTTCTTTTACATGGTGATGGCCTATCTAGGTCTACACTTATTACATCCAAGGGCTCATATTAAACTGTTGAGCTCCTTTTTTCACTCTACCTATCTACTTATCTGCCAAGATAACACTGTTTGGTTAGATATTTATTCTCTATTTCTACAACATGAAATTGAAAAATGAATTAGCCAAGCTTAGACTGTTTGACTATTCATAAATTGTGGCATAAGTGACAAGCTACACACAATTGTTTATTATACAAAAGAAAAAAAGCAGTGGCATTTAGACTTGCACACTTTCTTGGTCTTTTCTTTTTATTGGGGTTCATTTTCTTTCATTTTTTGACCATATAATTATTCTTTTCACTCTTTGATTTTTCTTTTAGGGTATACCCTCTTTACATTTTTAAAATTTTTTGATTTTTCACAAATATTGAAAATCTTTGCAACAAGTAAAGATATGAACATATTACAAAGCTCAACAAGTCAATCATGATATATGACACCTACTGGTATAGGGGCATAACATTTACAACGATAGAAAATATTCATGGAGGATTGGCCGTACAATGACATTGATTTCCATGGAGACCTGGATATGCCGTTGCCAGATGGGTAAGAATTTGATGACTAAGGTAAAAAACCAAACCAAATTTTGATTTTGATGTTTTTTAATTGTTTTTAGTATATGCATGCTCATAACGTTTCTCTTGTGTATGCAGATGTTGGACCAAAGCACCAGTCGGGATGTCCCCGATAGCCAACCGCTATCCTTGTCCTATTGACGTTGTCACTCCTTATCAGGAAGGGAGCGATAACGAGGAGAAGATTGCGAGGAACCTAGAGGGGTTGACTCATGGTATCCTTGAGTATGCTCGGATAGGAGACATGTCTTGGCGGTACCAGAGGCACACAATGGGTGTCTGAGATCGGATCCGTCGATTGCTGAGTCGTGTAGTACGACCTGTTTCGTGCTATCATGACCACCATGCCAAGTAGTTCCTACGTCCAGTAGTTACATATTTTTTGAGGCTTGCAAGCCACAGATGTACGAGGCCTGCGAGTCTTCGATGTTATTGGAGACATACATATGGTTTTTTGGGGGGTTTTGATGTATCAAACATTTTCATCTATGTCTATATGTTATATTTTCCTATCTATTATGGTACAAATGGTTTGTCTTATCTTTTACATGTTTCATAAATGTATATCCAACAAGTAATTAGCTAAAGCATCTGTTAATGTATTCATGCGTATAGGAATATGACTATATGTGATATAATCAAAATGTCTTTCCAACAGAGATGCATTCATAATATTTGAGGGTTCTTGATGGAATATTGCATGTTGAGTTGAAGGATGACAAGCTGTGAATCTAGGTTGACAACCAATTCTCTGATGCCTAGAGTGATGGCTTCTGATAACAGTTCAATGACCGCATTGTATTGAATAATGTTGTTGGTTGTATGACCTACGCATATACCTTGAAGATCAATCAACTCATCGTTAGGGTTGTAGATAGCCCATGTCGTGGATAATAGGTTCTGCATACTTCGGAAAGCACCATCGGGGAAATCGACATGAGGAGCTGCAGACATTTGCAAAGCACGAAAAGCATAATAACAAGAAATTTGTTTGAAAACTTCCACACAAAACCACACTGTACAAAAATGAATCACACACTAATGTACATAAGTAACCATGCAAGATGACATAAGCATAGTACTTTTTGAAGTAAAGCCCATTTCGGGGCTTATCAAGAGGATTTCCTTCATAATTAATAAGTTCATAGGCCCCTTTCTACAAAACACGTTTTACAATATAGGGCTCGTGCCACATAGGTTCGAACTTGCCTGCCCCCAGCTTATCATTAACTTGGTCGTATAGCAGGACCAAATCACCCTCAAAGAAAGTGCAAGGGGAGGCTGACTGGTCGAAATGGGTTTTGACCCGTTTCTTTTGTGCTTTGATGACTACGGCAACGAGATGACGAGTCTCATCTAGTTGTTCCAAATAAAAGAGGCATTCCTCTTGAGGTGATGTTTTAGGGAGAAGTTCAACAACTAACTTAAGTGAAGGAATCTCACATTTGATCTGCAATGTTGCTTCCAGACCATAGACCAACTGGAATGGTGTGAAACCAATGGTGTCTTTGATTGAAGTTCGGTAGTCCCACATAGCTAAAAAAGCATGAGATGCCAATTTGATTTGTATATCCCAATAGTATGCTAAAGCATGGTGACCAAAACTTTGTTCTCAGCTTCAACTTGGCCATTGAGGGGGAGAGTAATATGGGGTCGAGCCATTGTGGAACAAGCCCAATGCAGATGTCAGTTCTGCCATCATGTAATCTCTAAAGTGGGAGCCATGATCTGTGACAATGGCTTGGGGTACGTCGAACCTAGAAATAACATGGTTAAAAAGGAATGGAGTTGCCGTCTTACCATCTACCAAATATGTAGACATCACTTTGGCCCATTTGGTGAAGTAATGCATAGCAACGATAATGTAGCCATGCCCCCCAGCTGAACGAGGGTTACATGTCATATAATCGATGCCCCATTTGGCAAAGGGACTAATGGTAATGATGGGGTGTAGGTGAGCGGGTGGGGCATGCATCTTGCGTTGGTAGATTTGGCATTTGTGGAACTTGTGGATAACAAAAATGCAGCCTTTGAAGATGGACGACTAGAAATTACCACCGGGAAGGATTTTCTGAGCTGTAGCATAACTAGACATATGACCACTGCATGCCCCAGAGTAGCAATCATTGAGAATTTCAGCTTCCTCAATCATGAGGCATCGACGAAGAACAAAATCGACACCGACACGGTATAAAGTATCACCAATAATGCAGTAGGGTTGAGAATGATGCCGAATCCTTCGACGATCATCTTTGGTCAATGCAGACCAAAACATGGAGGTTTGGAGATACATAATGATATCATTGTACATGGATCAAGGGTGCTAATCAGGAAAAGGGTCTCGTCTGAGAGTTGTTCATCTGCACCAGCAGGGAGATCTTTGGAAGGAAGGGAATATATCAATTCTACGAAAACAAGTGACTTCTTAGATTTGGCCATAGTGAAGACCAAATCGAATTCTTGTAGGATAACAATCCATTTAGAATACTTGTCCCCCAGCAACTGACGAGTAAGTATGTAGGTCATAGGGTTGCATTCAAAAATCACTGTAGTCATTTGTAAGAGAATATAACGCTGAAAACGTTGAACAGCCTAGACGGTGGCCAAAGCCAACTTCTCGACATGCGCATAACATGTTTTAGTGTCAAGGAGATTCTGACTCAGGTAGTAGATGGCATTTTTAGCACCTTCATCATCATCTTGAACCAACACCATAGCTTTGATGCTAAGGGCTGCAGCTAGGTAAATGAAGTAATATTGATAATAATCTGGTGGATGCAACAGAGGAACATTTATGAGGACAACCATAAGATCATCGAAATATTTTTAGGCTATCTCGTCCCATGCAAAGGGTGTTCCTTGTTTGAGAAACTAGGTAAATCCCTTAGCTAGCCCAATGTAGTTGGGTATAAAACGATGAAGAAGTTGGCCTTGCCTTGAAGGCTCTAGAGTTGGTTGTGATGAAGATGGAGGGTGTAAGTTTACAATGGCCTCGAATTTTAGCAGATCCAGGCGAATCTCGTTCTTGGAAATGATGAAGCCGAGGAATCATCTTGATTCTACACAGAAAACACATTTCTGTATATTTAACAGGATGTTATAGTGCCTACAGTGTAGAAAAATCTGCCGAAGGTGGTTTGGGTGATCTTGTCGCTTAGAAGAATGGGTAGGGAGGTCATCCAAGTAAGGTTGGACAATGTTGCAAATATCATGAAACGCATA
The DNA here is from genome assembly GCA_000404065.3 of Pinus taeda. NCBI lineage: Eukaryota > Viridiplantae > Streptophyta > Pinopsida > Pinales > Pinaceae > Pinus > Pinus taeda. The sequence goes on from APFE031736752.1 coordinate 5,556, forward strand.
GGAAATTGCCTGTTGAAATGTGGCCCCAACATTTCTTAGGTCGAAAGGGATCTTATTGTATGCGAATGTACCCCATGGGTAGATAAAGGTTATCTTCTCTTGATCAACCGGTGTGATATTGATTTGGTTGTAACTAGAAAAACCATCCATAAAGGAAAAAATCTCGCTCCCGGCACATTCATCAATGATTTGATTAATGAAGGGAGTAGGATAGTTGTCTTTAAGACATGCACAATTAAGGTATCGATAATCCACACAAACACAGATCATGCCTTGTTTTTTATTCACTGGGACAACATTAAACACCTAGTATATAAGGGGAATGGGATAAATGAATCCAACTTTTAGAAGCTTTTCGACTTCGCCCTTAATAGCAGTGGCTTTTCTAGGGTGCACCAGATGAATCCTTTGGTGAACGGGCTTTGCATCCGGATACGAAGGTATTTCATGCACCACGATGCTGGGATCAATGCCAGGCATTTCTTCGTAATACCATGCAAATACATCACAAAATTCTTGAAAAAGATGAGTATATGTCTTAATCTCATTTGGAGAACAAGATACCTCGATATGAATGTGTTCAACAATACCAAGTTTGATAGAAATGTTAATCGGCACTGTTTGGGTAATATTACCCAGATTTCCTTTCGACCATACTTCATGAGTAACAGTTGGTGGTGGAAATGGAGAAGAGGACTATTTGAAAGAGGTATACATGACTGTCAGGTGCAACAGGAATGAGGAGCGATGATGGGTATCAATCCATGGCGGTTCCTCGAGAGACATGATTTCCATGATACTTTTATCAGTGAGGAAGGTCTCAGATAAGGGATCAGATGATTCCAAAGTGTCAAGCCAGGGGGATTGAGAATACATATTGAGAGAGGTCTTCGAGATATGTGAATCAAAAGATGCAGAGTTCGTAGCCGAAACAATTTCCACATAATTGATTTCGGTGGGACTAAGCGGTATGATTTTTCCCCAAGCAATAACTAGATCTGGCACAGGTATGACCCAGGGATCATATTTGACCATGGTCATGTTGATGGAGGCAACATGAGGAGGTGGGAGTGGAAAAATCCCCATTAAGGAAAAATATTTGAAAAGACCTACCCCCACATTCTCAAAAGGAGCACTAGAGTGCTTGACATATGGAACGTTGCCATCAGATGAGGAAGAGGCAAAGAAAGACAACTAATCAATGGTGACAATCCTCCCTTGATGGGGAAAACGAATCACACAAAACAAAGAGGAGGCCACGGAATGCATGGCATGAGTCCAACTTTGGCCGAATAGAATATTATAATTGAGATTGGCGTCAACAATCTGTACTTCGACTTGTAATGTCTTACCTTCTAGGGTGATGGAAAGGTTGGGTAAAACACCGAAGGGTTGCGAATCATGACCATCGAAATCTTCCAATGTATTCAAAGACTGGTTAAGCATAGGGGAACCAATAACCTTCAAACACATTTGACATGATGCAGGTAGAAGAACCTTCATCTATGACGGTGTGATGGATGGATTTTTCATTAATGATTACTTGAATAAGAAAGGAAATCTGATGAGGGAGTCTCATAACAGGGTTCTCTAGATCGAAATAGATCAAATTAGAATCGGTGGGATCGATGCCCCTGATAGCTGACAACAAAGATTTCCACTATGATGGGAAGCTTTGGAGTACCTCGAGAGTTGAGATAACTGACAACGCTTGATCCAAATCTTCAACAATATTGTAATGCTGAGAAGCTCAGGCGTTGGGATTGTACGAGGATTTCCATAGCACACCTTAAGAGGGTGGCTGTGGAGCGGAATTAGGGTTAGGGCACTCGATTTGTAGAGGGCCAGAACTCGAGGTAGAAGAAGAGGTAGGGACTTCTTTTTATTTCCCTGTTGTGGGAGCTACAGTTCGATAATCCTTCGATCAGGTAGCCACATTAATGGGCATGTTCATCATGAACACTTGAGATCCTGAGGAAGTATATCAGGGTTGGTCTACCATTTGAGTTTGCTCAGATGGAAAGGGATTTTTAAGAGTAGCAGGGGTCCCCTTGAGCAATCGACTAAATTCAAATTGTCATGAACAATCCTTAGTATAGTGATCCTCCTCACAAATGAGGCAAGGATACTTAGGTTTCCATTGCAATGATTTGCTGGTAGACAATCTGGGAGGACCCTATTTCGGGGCATCAGCTTTAGCCTTACCTTTACCTTTCTTTTTTCCTTTCGAGGATTTGTCCGGTGCGGTAGAATGGACAGCGTGGATCTATGAGGTTTTACCAGCGCTTGGAGGAGTCTGAGATGAACTGTTGGGAGCAGTATTCGAGACCGACTTCTGTTTGGAAGAATGTTAGGTAGGGGATTGCAATACTGAACCAATAACTCCATCAACAGGAGGGACAACAGGTGACTTCAATGTTGCGGTTTCAAATGATGGTCACGAAGCATTTGGTAATAATTTATATAAGGTGCTATACTGAGATTAGACCAAGTCCAAGTACTGGGCACATGCGATGGCTTTCTCTTCAGTGATGCATCCACCCATGGCTATATCATGAGAAATTGGAGCTACGAATGATTTGGTAAACCATTCAGTGAGCAAATTGTTAGCACCTAAATCTGCCTCAGGCTGAAAGAAGGAAAAATTCAGGGTAACCACAAACAACGCTCAATCTGGTAGCTAGCCCTACCAGAATAGGAGAGGTCTCTCTCCAGGTCACACTCAGTGAATAGATGAACGAGAAGGACTGAGATGACTTTCAAACGAACTATTTGTCTTAGGCTAGTAAGTGAAAGTGAAAACAAGGAGTGATTTTTATGAATGATTGTATTTCTGGGATGTTATGGAACCACTGGACCTCAATGAACAGAGAACTAAAAATGAAGGCACAAATTATTTCGATGAGGCAAGGTAGGCTGAAAGCATAGAAATTTTAATTTTAAAATGTGACGGGATGGAAAGATTGATTAACGAGTTGAAAAGGGCATAGGAGATGAATCCTTTTCAAACAGAAGAATGAACACTGCATATGAAATTTTCCCACAGGTAGAGCAATAGAATTGAATGCTACCTGATCTCACTCGAAAAATTTCACCAAAAATGGATACAAGATGAAACTATGGAACATAACAAAGGAATGGAGAGAATTATTAAGGAGTTGAAAAGGGCATAGGAGATGAATCCTTTTCAAACAGAAGAGTAAACACTGTATATGAAATTTTCCCATAGGTAGAGCAATTAGAATTGAATTCTACCTGATCTCACTCGAAAAACTTCACCAGAAATAGAGGCGAAATGGAATACAAAACATAACAAGGTACATATGAAACATAAGAGAAACACTTTCTATACTCACAACCACAGGAATCTCATGAAACAGAGCCGCTGCTTTTCATTAATTCTCTGTAAAAATATACAATGCAGAAACAAAGTTTCTTTCCCACAGTCTCCCAGAAGTTACAAGCCAACCAACCCTTTGCAAATAACTTGCATACAATATATAGAATGTGTGAGGAAGAGATAGAATGCCCAAAGGTTGGGAAGTTACTCCAATCATTTCGAAATGGAGATGGAGAGCCAACCATCAACTACAGGTGCAGCGCTGCAAATATGACATTTGGATTTGGGGTGACCGTTTGCCTTCCTTCGCCACTTGGATAGAAGCCAATATGGAGAAAAAAAAATTTAATGTCGCCTTTGGTGCCAAAAAACCGAAGTGTAGATGAGTGGGCCCACTTGGAGAAGTTGCGAACCAAAATTTCGTGAAACGGAAGAAAATTGGCAATTTTTCCTTTGTGCACCGCGCACTTTTCTCTGTGCCTCGTGCTAGTTTGGGACCTATTTTGGGGCACTTCCAGGTGTCCACAATGTGCCCAAGTGGGCTTGTTGGAAAGCTTGGCCTGTCTAATTTCTGACTCCACTAGAATTTCTGAATTTGAAGCTCATTTACCCCTCCAAATATTCATTCTCCCAAGACTGCTTTCCGTGTGTCCAAAAAGTGGCAGAAAGGCCATTTTTGGGTGTTTTTTAACCTTTAGGAGACCCAAAACTTATCAAAATTTCTAGCCCGAACACCAGTAGATGTATTTTTTGATGCTAAATCCAAAAATGTAAACCTTGTCTCGATTGGAGTGCTAGAATTTTAGCGCCGCGCAGGGTGCACGGCGCACAGGGAGAAAATCCCTGTTTTTTGCCCAAAAATTTCCTTGTGACCAAAATTTGCCCAAATTTTTTGAGATTTGGGCTGGAAGTTCTCTATGGGGTGCTTTGCTGAGTCAAAGAGGCCTCAGCCAAGATCTTGAGCCTATCTTGCTCTTTTTCCCTTTTTTCCCTTTTTGTGGCTTTCCTCAGTTTTGCTTTCAAACTCCTTATTCGGGCTCTTAAACTCAAGTTCCGTGCCCTGTAATTACGAGCCATGTGTCTCAGCAGTGTGTTGTCTTTGTCGGCCTTGTTCAGCATTTTGTCCAGGGGCATGTTGACTCTCTCAAGAATAGACTCACGATCATCCATAACTTGTTGCTCCAATGAAGTAAATTCGATCCTCCTCTGCTGGGAAGTTAGATGATCCTCACGGATGTTTTGCAGCTCCATGATCACATGCTGGTCTTCCACCTGTTTGTTCCTCTGCTCTAGATACTTGATGACCCATCTAGCCCTCTCGAAATTTAGCATTAATTCTTTGATCTCCATATCTTGCTCCTGAATGGTCATCCTAAGTTTGGCATTTTCTGCCTCTGTCTCTTCATCCGGAATGTGGATGACACCAGTCTCCTGTCCACCTGATGGCCCTTCATCATGCACGAGCTCCTTGCCCTTGTCCAATACCTGTGTAGTCGATGCCGGAAGCGATGCCCCTTCCACCCCGGGTGGAGATAACACTCGCTTTGCTGCTACAAACAAAGGCTTGGTGCCTTTCGGGTAACCTCTCTGATATGTGACGGAAAAAGGCACCACAGTGGTCTCATGGCGCTCATGCTGATCAGAGGGACCACCTATCTCATGTTTTGTCTCTGATACTACCTTTGGGGCACTGAAAAAGTCACGGGAGATAAAGTCCTCCCAAGCAATGCCCTGTAATCTCAATTGATGGTCCAACAAAATCTGAATCAGAGCAAAGTGATATACACTGTTGAGATGCTGCCGAGGGGTCATGTCCTGCATGAATTTCCTCATCCTCTCTATGTTCCTGCAAATGAAGAATGGGAGGTTCATCATACGCACCTGGGTTAAGTGCATGAGTAACCTGATGTGATAGGCATAAAGGTGAGAAAACCTCCCTTCGCAAATGAAGTATTTCATGATCAATCTCATGAGCGGAACATAATCATCTCTTAGAAATTTGAATGGGAAAACTCTCGTGAGCTGACTCAAACAACTGACCTTTATGCAAGGCTCATAAAGCTCCCTCTCCACCTTCATCTTCTTGAGCCACTGTTCTCCAACATTTGGTATGCCTGTTGCCACTGATATGGTTTCGGGTGTCAATGTGAAAGTGACCCCTCCCAAGATAGACTGTTCTCCCTGTAGGTGAAGTGCAAAGAGGCGGGCCAACTCATGATGAATCCTGACATTTGCCACCCTCTGACAAAATTCGAAACATGACAAGTGCTGGAAACAAGACATAACGAGAGGGCATGCCTGGAACTCGGTGAGGGTGTTCGGTTCATCCCTGACATGTCGACCACTCCTAGGTCTCCAGGGAGCCTGATCTCCTGAAGCCGTATCACTGTGGGTTTCACCCTCATAATCTGATGAAGTCTCCGATGCCATTGCTACTGTTTGTACCTTGAATTTCTTTTTTTCCCTCTAAATCCACTGAACTGATAGATGCTCTGCAAATCTGCCACTAAGGAGACAATAAAACAGGGGAATTTAGAAGGAGAATGATGAAAAGAGGAATAGGGATTTAACCGGAAAAATTTATAGGGATTTGGGAGTGTTTGAGTATAGTGGTGATGAGGTGTGGTTTGGATGTTTTGAGCCATAGGAATAAAGGGGACAAATGGATATGATAGCATGGAGCTAGGGTGATTATCTGGGGAACTTGCTACAGGGGAATTAGCTAATAGAGGTTAGGTAGGAGCAAGCTTTTAATGATAGAGTCACTGTAGCAAAACCCTAGCTTTCTTGACCCTTTCTATATATCATCTTTTTTTTTCCTCTAAAAATTTTGCATTTGATTTCATGGTCATCAAAACAACATCCCCTTTCGAGTTTAAACACCAATGATGAAGGTAGTTGGGCTACCTCTCCAACCTTGAGGGTCATTCACAAAATTTTTGGGCAAATATAATGTGTTTAGGGCTGATAAGTCTGTGGGCCGTGTGCTTTGCCCAGTGCACCGCGCGCCGGGTATGCGCCATGGCAGTGGTAATTTTGCACTATGGTCGGGCTCCCAATGCGCCGCACGCCCTGAGTGCGTCGTGCCACCTTGTGTGTGCGTCGCGCACTGTCACAGTCGCCAAACTTGATTTGCAAAATAGGGGAGGGGTTTCTAATGGTGAAATAAGGATGATTTTCTTACGAAACATGAAGGAGGGGAGGTGAGAAAGATGAGGGGTGAGGGGATGAGGGTAAGGGAAGCAGAACCTTAGCGGCATCATCGCAATTTTGCAACTCCATTTATTGTTTTTCTTGGTGATCTTTCCATGGATGGCTTTGTGCTTTTGGGTACCGTTTAAACATCTTACAATCGCCATATCCTTGATAAAACTGATGCATAAGAAGTGTTATAAAGCCTACTGCTTGATTTGATGAGCTTCCCGAAAGCTTGGAATGATCTTGCCTTGTTTTGAATTGCTGGACTATGTGCACCGCGCGCTCTTCCCAGTGCGTCGCGCCTGTGTAATTTTTCAAAGGTGGACTGGCTATGTATGCGTTGCGCGCGGTGTATGCACCGCGCTCCTGCCTGTGTGTGCCGCGTGCCTCCAATCACCTACCCGCTCACTCAAATGCTCACCAATCTCACTCTCCCACCTTAGCAATGCTTTTCTAAGTCTCCAATGGCACAATGGCTTTGCTTTGGGCCACAATATGAATTTATAGGCTTGAGAGAAGCTGGTTTGATTTTTTGCTCTTTAAAAACCTCCTTTACTAATGTTTTTGTTCTGCACTTTTTCATTGACCTTTAAACACACTGATTTTAGCTTTTTCCTTGAAATTTTGGCTCAAATGATGCAATTTTCGGCACATTTTCGCAGGGACGGTGTGACGGGGCATCTGGCTTTGAAACCCTTGGCTGCATTTGAAAATGTCAACTGTCGATTTTTTTTTTGAAAATTTTTGTCATGGTTGACCTTGTTTGAATTTTCTTCAAAACAGAGTTTTGAAGAAGAGTTGTTGTCTCTTGCGGTGATGATGAAGCTTTATGCACTGTAGGTGTATAAGACGTCCCTCTAGCCTGCATAGCTGGTTTCTGGACTAGTTTTTTTTTTTTTTTTTTTTAAAGACCAAACTGATGACTTTCTAGTCTCAAACCAAAATGGCTTTGTCTTGAAATAGGACCAGACCATGACTATCATGAATTTCATTAATTTTTGGACCAAGACCTGAACCAGCTGTGGGCCAGACAAGAGGGAAACTGACTAGGATGACTTTCTCCGTCAGGTCATGGCATGCCCCTAGCGAAATGAAACTGGAAGAGAGGAGTGGGACACCTAATCATGCAATGCATAAAGAGTTTTGATCCCTGACGGAGGACTTGACCACGCTGACTCTAACATTGGCTCCAATGGGGGATGGTATCTCCTTGGAGGTGCCAAGAACAACAAATCTTTGGAAGAGCTAGATAGTGCCTCTTAGTCCATTAGGCTATGGAGTCATCGTTTTGATAAACAACACAAGACTCTGACTTATTTACAAAACTGGAGTGACCAAGAAATTGAATCAAACTCGATAATTGGAATAACTCAAAAACTGACCGCACATACTGAAACCAAACTAAAATAAAAATGGTATTTACAATGATGGTGGAAGCAACGTTCATAGATCAACAGTGATACCGTTTGAGCAGCCGACCATTGATCGGCCCTCCAGGACAATCTTCTCCGTTTATTTCTTTTAGAAGGAACACATTCTGACCCTTGTATGCTGCGATCTTGAAAGGACCTTTCCACAAATTTTCAAACTTTCCGTGCTTGCCTTTCTCCTCGTTCCTTGCATCCCATTTCAGCACTATATCATCCACCTAAAAATTTATCCATCTTTGCCTTTCTATCATAAATTTTCTTAATTTTCTCCTGCAATTTGGATGTGTTCTTGAAGACTTCTTCTCTTATTTGCTGTAAGTCAATCATTTGATTCAGCCTTCTCTGCATGGGATCTTCCTCACTGCCAGCCTCCTGAAGGAGTTTGATCACCGGGGCAGCAAGAGAAGCGGGAAATACTGTGTCCACTCCATAAACAAGCTCAAATGGTGACATACCGATGTATTTTTTGTGAGTGATCCGATTTGCCCAAATCGCATGAACCAACCTCTTGTTCCAGCTCTTCTTATTTATTTCCAGTAGCTTCTTGATAATGTTGACCAAAGATTTATTCGAAGATTCCGGCAACCCATTGCCGTGCGGATGGTAGGCGGTTGAATGACCTAAAATTATGTGATACTTGTGACAAAATTTCACCATCCTTTTTTATTTAAATGCTGCTGCATTATCAGTGATTAATTTGTTGAGACAACCAAAGCGTGACAAGATGTTATTTTCGAGAAATGAAATGATTACCGTGTCTGTCGCATGTCTGGTAGGTGCTGCCTCAATCCATTTTGTGAAGTAGTCCGTGGCTGTAAGGATCCATCTATGCTGTCTGGAAGATGCGGGATGAATATCCCGAATGAAATCCAACCCCCACTGCTGAAAATGAGCGCTCACTTCGATAGGCTTGAGTGGCAAAGGCTGTAACTTCTATTTTCCTTCGAATATTTGACACTTATGACAACACTTTACCATCTTATGCACATCAGCAAATAAAGTAGGTCAGTACTATCCTGCTCTCAAAATTTTGTTAGCGGTTGATTTCCAAAAAATATGACCCCCACACTCTCCTCCATGGAAATCTTGCATGGCTTTCTTTGCCTCCTCTTCCACCAGACAGTTTAACAAAATGCCACCGGGATCTTTCTAATACAATGCAGAATCCAAAATACAAAACTTGGCAGCTTTCAGTTTAAGTGTTCTTGCTTTGTTTCTAGCCATGCCGGGCGGTGGTGATATATTTTTCAGCACATATATTATATCAGAATACCATGGGGACAAAACAAACATTTCGGATACCTGCACTGAAGTTCCCTCCTCATTCTCATCGGTCATGGCAGCGATCAGATTTATGTCTAATGCATGCAAGTTCGACTCAGCCATTAGTTTCGCTAACCCCTGTCGTTTGACCAGCTTTGTAGGTTTTATTTCCACATCATATTATAGCAAGGCTGGGATCCATTTGCCTCTTCTCCCCTCCGGATTGGTCTGCACCAAAACATCTTTTACAGTAGTATTAGGAACATAAACCAGAATGTGAGAGTGTAGAATGTATACCCGGAAAACCTTCAATGCTTTCACCAATGCTAGAGCTTTCTTCTCAATCATATTGTAATTTAACGCTGCATCCCTTATAGCTCTGCTGAAGAACGCAATGGGTCTTTCATGACCCTCTCTCTTCTGTAATAATACTGCTGCCATAGTATGCTCTGAAGCAAAAGAAAATACTATGAAGTCCTGAGTATAGTCTGGGCTTACCAGAACTGGTGCTGAAGAAAGGGCCAATTTGACCATGTTGAAAGATTTTATTGCCTCGTCTGTCCATCTCACATGGCTGTCCTTTTTAAGCATGTTGGTCATTTGTTTCAAATGGTCTGCAAGATTGGGTACAAAACGACGCAAAAAATTCATCTTACCATTGAATGATTGTATTTCCTTTTTGTTTCTGGGCAGATCGATTTGCTGAATTGCTTGCACACGTGCTGGGTCTATGCGAATTCCATCTTTTGAAATGATGTGCCCAAGTAATTTGCCTTCCTCCATGGTGAACAAGCTCTTCTTTGGATTCAACGATAAACCATATTTCCTGCATTTTTGAAAGACAATTTTTAGGTGATGCATGTGTTCTTCATCAGATTTTGAAAACACTGTCAAGTCATCCAAGTACACCACCAAAAATACATCCTTCTCATTTGCAAATGCCAAGTCCATTGCTCGCTGAAATGTGGCACCTGTATTCTTCAAACCGAATGGCATTTTGGCATAATGAAATGTTCCCCATGGAGTGGTGAATGTTGTTTTGTCTCTGTCATCTTCATGGACAACAACTTGATTATATCCGGAATAACCATCTAGCAGTGACATAAGAGATGCCCCTACTACTCGTTGAAGTACATGGTCCATCTTGGGCAGCGGATAGTTGTCCTTCAATGAGACCTTGTTTAGATTTCTGAAATCAATGCATAGGCGGATCTCACCGTTCTTCTTTCTTACGGGTACCAATTTAGAAATCCAATATGAAAATCTGATGGGCACAATGATACCTGACTTATACAACCTATTTACCTCTTTTTCAATGGATGGCAACAACTTTGGATTGATCCTTCTTAGATTTTGTCTAAATGGTTTTTGATTGGGCTTGATAGGTATGGTGTGCTGAATGATATCTGTATCATAGGTCTTCAAATCTGAATAATCCCAAGAAAATACATCTGCGAATGAAGCCATCAAATAATATATTGGTCCTTGGTTTTTGGCGGTAGTGCCTTGGACAATTTTACCAATTTTGGATTTGTTGTTGTACCGATGTTGACTTCTTCTATGCCTTTCTCCGTGCACTGCAAAGTTGGCTTGTGGGCAACATCGTCCTGATCAAAAAGGTCTTCAAGGGGTATCAAGCCTTTAGGAATGATGTTATTTTTCAGCTGCATTACATCCATTTGGTTGATATGCACTTCATCTGTACCATTTCCTTTGTCTTCATCATTTTCCTCATCAATTGAGGTCTCTTCGAACTGGCCTTTGTTGAGCAGAAAATCTTTAATCTCCTCATCATCTTGAAATACTTGCCAATGTCGCTGATTGTTTGGAATGGTTGGATGGTGCTTGACATGGATTTCAAATTTATTGCTGGAGTTCATGGGGATTTTCAAGTTGCTCGCTACTTTGGCAAGAGCATCAGCAATACTATTTTGGATTTTTTGGCACACATGTCAAAGTGTATTCGGAAAATAGTTTCAAGATGTCCAAAACTGCATTTCGGTAGGCCCGCATCCTAGGATTTTTTGCTTGATATTCTCCTCTGAGCTATTATATTACTAACTCAGAGTCGCCATATATCGAAATCCTCTTTGCATTTAGCTTTCTAAGAATCTTCAGGCCGACAATCAGAGCTTCATATTCAGCTTCATTATTTGAACATTCAAAGGCCAGCTTGTAGGACCAAACTCTCACGCTGCTAGGTACTTTGTTTGGGGCAAAGAAAGGACTGCATACCCAAATGCCAATACCAGCTCCATCATTCCCTACTGCTCCATCAAAATCCATGGTCCATAAGCCTTCTTCTTCTTCTTGCAAGTGCTAAAAATCCTTTGGCGGCCCATTGTTTGTTTGTTGTCCATTGTTCTCCACTGATTGCGCAAACTTTTGTTGCTTTTCTTGTCTTTCTTTTTCCAAAATCTCTCTAAAATTTTCTGTTATCTCTGGAATGTCATCTACTTCTACCATCTGACTGTCTATTTCATTTAAACTATCTGAAAACAAAACAAAAGATTCTAAATCTATATGTATATAGTTTATAGGATGATTGATCGGTTTCTCCTTGCTTGTGATCATGTACTTCATCTTTTGTTCCCGATATAGTTTCCTCATTTTCCCAAACACTGGGATTGTTGCATAGGATAAATCCAGCTGTAGTGTCCCCTTTAATTTCACCACCCAAGACTTGGAGAGAAGCATGCCAAACCTTGGAGGAATATCTACTACCACTACGTCCATCAACACATTTTTCATAGGGAGCTGATCCAAACTGACAACTAAGTCTTTGCTGAGACCAATACACCTTACTTTGCTAGAATCGAATGAATAGAGATCATGATATTGTCGCGTGATATCAAGACCAAGCTTTTCCATGATAGCCTTGGGCATGAGATTATGAGAGGCTCCAGAATCAAACATGGCATTGTGTAGCACAAAGTCATGCAACCGTAAACTGATGTAGAAGGGTGGCACCTCGTTGTCACGGGACCCACCATTGATGCTGGTCCAAAATTCATTTCTGGCTGATCCTCTTCTACATTTACCATGTCAGACATCGGGTCCCAATTCAACACTTTAGAAATATGTTCTTTATAACTGTTGTTCTTCATGATTTGAGTCAAAGGGATGTATATTTTTAACTTAGCAATCTCATTCTCTAAGCTAAAAGTGGGAGTTTTTTCTACCTCCTTGACTGGGATCTCCTTCCTTTCCTTCTCTTTTGAGGTGGTGGGTTGCTGTGATTGTTCTACAGGTCTTGATTTGCTGCTCTCCGGACCAACCGCCTCCTTTCCTTTTCTTTGTGTAGTTGATAAATCATTCTTTTTTTTTCACCTTCCTTCTTTTTCTGAATTGGTATGGCCAGTACATCTCTATTTCTAAGTGAATATCGTTGTTGTTGTGCAGATAGAGCATTCATATACCCCCTTTGATATTGTTCTGATTCTTCTTCCAACACATTGTCGCTAGCTAGAATAAAATCGGTGTCTTGGTATGCAGTTGAATTTACTGCACATTCTTCTTCTTCGGTAATGTAAGTAGGCAACTCATCTGGCGTGAAAAGATGATTCTCTTCACCTATTATGTTCCCTTCCTCATCTGATTCCAGTCCATGCACAAAATTCTGCTGCAAAGGGTTTGTACGAGCTATTGGGTTGCCTGCTCCTGAGTTCGCTGCTCTCTTTGCTTTATTCTATATTGTGGCTACTGTTGGCCACGAAAGTTAGGATTCCTAACTTGTGGCTCTGGCTTGTCAAGTTTTATCCTTTCCATCATCTGTTCCAACTTTTTGAACATCTGCTCTAGTGCAGAAGATTCTTCTTTGGCAATGGTTTGCTTTTCTGCTTTCGCTCTAGCTCTTTTGGACAGCAGGTTTGCCTCAATGCTGACTGCAATTCTTTGCATGTCTTCCATTATAGCAGGTTCCCTTTCTCTCAATTGATAAGCCATATCAGCATCAAAACCATTCGGGAATTTCACCATGGCTAGCCTTGCAGGTGGCCTTAGATCATTTGGAATTTCACTGTACATTGTATTGAACCTCGTGCAATAATCTTGGACTGACTCACCAGCATTCCTCTTGATTTGGTCGTATTCGGACATAATTTGAAGAGGGTTCTTTTTCACTTCCTAGCGGTTCAAGAATGTTCTATGTAACTCTGCCAAGGTGGCGATACTGGCTGCCAGTAAACCTCTGAACCATTTTTTCACCTCACCTACAAATGTTTGTATGAAGAGCCTCATTGACACATTTTCCTCACTGATATTATAAAGTTCAAAGTAGTTTGTCATTCGCTCCTTGTGTTGCAGCGCAGTGATGCCGCTAGGAGAGCCATCAAAGAATGGGATTTTTCTTTGGTAATTAGCAGGCATATCGTCTAGAACTTGGGGTAGCACAAGGGGTACAAAACATGCCATCATTTTTGGTAGATTTGGTGACCTTGGAGGTGTTGGAGGGGTGTGCACAGTTTGCAAGGGGCTTGCACTTGTATTTTGGAGCGGTGTCACAATGTAACTATCAATTAATCTATTAGCTCTCTCTGTTTCAAGGTCTACAAGAAATTGCGGATCTTGGACAGTATAATCAGCAGCCCTTTCGGATTTAGACTCAAACAATGATATCTCGAACCGATCGTTAAACTCAAGCTCTTCAAGACACTCAAAAATGTCGGGACATGAATGGGATTTGAACACAGGAGTTGTGGTGCTCTCTTGCCGAAGGAGCCTGGGGATCAAATTGGGGTTTTCGAAGATATGGGGAGGATCCGGGTCTGGATTTGCTCTGGTATATCGTCCCGAAGCCAGCGTGCTATTGAGAAAAATCACAGGACACAACCAACTTGCTCAGCCTTTCTAATCCTAAGCCCATCATCCATGAGCTTAAAATTATTAAGAAACAAGGGGATTTGATTTCAAACTTAGTCTGTCCTTAGTGGAGTCGCCATTATGTTAGCACCTAAATCTGCCTCGGGCTGAAGGAAGGCAAAATTCAGGGTAACCACAAGCCACGCTCAGTCTGGTAGCTAGCCCTACCAGAATAGGAGAGGGCTCTCCCCAGGTCACACTCAGTGAATAGATGAACGAGAAGGACTGAGATGAATTTCAAACGAACTATTTGTCTTAGGCTAGTAAGTGAAAGTGAAAACAAGGAGTGATTTTTATGAATGACTGTATTTCTGGGATGTTATGGAACAACTGGACCTCAATGAACAAAGAACTAAAAATGAAGGCACATATTATTTCGTGAGGCAAGGTAGGCTGAAAGCATAGAAATTTTAATTTTAAAATGTGGCGGGATGGAAAGATTGATTAAGAAGTTGAAAAGGGCATAGGAGATGAATCCTTTTCAAACAAAAGAATGAACACTGCATATGAAATTTTCCCACAGGTATAACAATAGAATTGAATTCTACTTGATCTCACTCGAAAAATTTCACCAGAAATGGATACGAGATGAAACTATGGAACATAACAAAGGAATGGAGAGAATGATTAAGGAGTTGAAAAGGGCATAGGAGATGAATCCTTTTCAAACAGAAGAGTAAACACTGTATATGAAATTTTCCCACAGGTAGAGCAATTAGAATTGAATTCTATCTGATCTCACTCGAAAAACTTCACCAGAAATAGAGGTGAAATGGAATACAAAACATAAAAAGGTACATATAAAACATAAGAGAAACACTTGCTATACTCACAACCACAGGAATCTCATGAAACAGAGCTGCTGCCTTTCATTAATTCTCTGTAAAAATATACAATGCAGAAACAAAGTTTCTTTCCCACAGTCTCCCAGAAGTTACAAGCCAACCAACCCTTTGCAAATAACTTGCATACAATATATAGAATGTGTGAGGAAGAGATAGAATGCCCAGGGGTTGGGAAGTTACTCCAATCATTTCGAAATGGAGATGGAGAGCCAACCATCAGCTACAGGTGCAGCGCTGCAAATATGACATTTGGATTTGGGGTGACTGTTTGCCTTCCTTTGCCACTTGCATAGAAGCCAATCTGGAGAAAAAACATTTTAAATTCCATCTTTTGTGCCAAAAAACCGAAGTGTAGATGAGCAGGCCCACTTGGAGAAGTCGCGAACCGAAATTTCGCGAAACGGAAGCAAATTGGCAATTTTTTCTCTATGCGTCGCGCGCTTTTCTCTGTGCATTGTGCTAATTTGGGGCCTGTTTTGGGGCACTTGAAGGTATCCAAAATGTTCCAAAGTGGACTTGTTAGAAAGCTTGGCCTGTCTAATTTTTAACCCCACTGGAATTTCTGAATTTGAAGTTCATTTACCCCTCCAAATCGTCATTCTCCCGAGGCTACTTTCTGTGTGTCCAAAAAGTGGCAGAAAGGCCATTTTTGGATGTCTTTTTCCCTTTAGGAGACCTAGATCTTGTCAGAATTTCTTGCCCGGACACCAGTAGTCGTATTTTTCAAGGCTAAATCCAAATTTGCAAGCCATTCCTCATTTGGAGTTCTAGAATTTTAGCGTTGCACAGGGTGTGCGACGCACAGGGAGGAATTTCCTGTTTTTTATCCAAAAAATCAAAATTTGACCAAAATTTCCCCAAATTTGCTGAAATTTGGGCTGGAGGCTCCCTATGGGGTGCCATGCTGAATCAAGGAGGCCTCAGCCAAGATCCTGAGTCTATCTTTCTCTTTTTCCCTTTTTTCCCTTTCTGTGGCTTTCCTCAGTTTTGCTTTCAAACTCCTTATTCAGGCTCTCAAACTCAAGTTTCGTGCCCTGTAATGATGAGCCATGTGTCTCAGCAATGTGTTGTCTTTATCGGCTTTGTTCAACATTTTGTCATGGTGCATGTTGACCCTCTCAAGAACAGACTCTCGATCATCCATAACCTGTTGCTCCAATGAAGTAAATTCAATCCTCCTCTGCTGAGCAGTTAGACGATCCTCATGGATGTTCTGTAGCTCCATGATCACATGTTGGTCTTCCAGCTGTTTGTTTCTCTACTCCAGACGCTTGATGACCCATCTAGCCCTCTCGAAATTTAGCATCAAGTCTTTGATCTCCGTGTCCTACTCCTGAATGATCATCCTGATTTTGGCATTTTCTGCCTCTGTCTCTTCATCTGGAATGAGGATGACACTGGTCTCCTGTGTACCTGATGGCCCCTCATCATGCATGGGCTCCTTGCCCTTGTCCAATACCTGTGTAGTCGATGTTGGAAGCGAGGCCCCTTCCACCCCAGGCGGATATAACACTCGCTTTGCCGATGCAAACAAAGGCCTGGTGTCTTTCGGATAATCTCTCTGATATGTGACGGAAAAAGGCACCATAGTGGTCTCATGGCGCTCATGCTGATGAGAAGGACCCCCTATCTTGGGTTTTGCCTCTGATACTACCTGTGGAGCGCTGAAGAAGTCATGGGAGATGAAGTCCTCCCAAGCAATGCCATGTAATCTCAACTGATGGTCCACTAAAATCTGGATAAGAGCAAAGTGATACACACTGTTGAGCTACTGCCGAGGGGTCTTGTGCTGCATGAATTTCCTCATCCTCTCTATGTTCCCGCAAATGAAGAATGGGAGGTTCATGATACGCACCCTGGTGAAGTGCATGAGTAACCCGATGTGATAGGCATAAAGGCGAGAAAACCTCCCTTCACAACTGAAGTATTTCATGATGAGTCTCATGAGCGGAACATAATCATCTCTCAGAAATCTAAATGGAAAAACTCTTGTGAGCTGACTCAAACAACTAAATTTTATGTAAGGCTCATAAAGCTCCCTCTCCACCTTTATTTTCTTGTGCCACTGTTCTCCAACATTTGTTATGCCTGTCGCCACTGATATGGTTTCGGGTGTCAATGTGAAAGTGACCCTTGCCAAGATAGACTATCCTCCTTGTAGGTGAAGTGCAAAGAGGCAGGCCAACTCATGATGAATCCTGACATTTGCCACCCTCTGACAAAATTCGAAACATGACAAGTGCTAGAAATAAGACATAGCGAGAGGGCATGCCTGCAACTCAATGAGGATGTTTGGTTCATCCCTGACATGTCTGCCACTCCTAGGTCTTCGGGGAGCCTGTTCTCCTGAAGTTGTATCACTGTGGGTTTCCCCCTCATAATCTGATAAAGTTTCCGATGCCATTGCTGTTGTTTGTACCCTGAATGTCTTTGCTGCCCTCTGAATCCACTGAACTGATAGATTTTCTGCAAATCTGCCACCAAGGGGACAATAAAACAGGGAATATTAGGAGAGGAATGATGCAATGGGAATAGGGATTAAAGGGAGAGATTTATCAGGGATTAGGAATGGTTTGGGTATGTTGTTGATGGGGTAGGGTAGGAGAACACTTTGACACCATTGTCACTGCAGCAAAAACCCTAGGAGCTTGATTTCTTTACGTCTTCCTTTGTTTACTAAAAACAATTTTGGCATTAGGTTCATAATCATCAAAATCATGATATTCTCATCAATTTTAATGCCAAGATTGAAGGTATTTGGTCTACCTTTCAAGTTTGATAGGCAGTCACAAAATTTTAGGCGAGTTTGTGGTTTTCTAGGCTTATACCTCTGTGCGCCGTGCGCTTTGCCCAGTGCGCCGCGTGCCGGGTATGCACCGTGCCCGTGTTACTTTTCCACTGTGGCCGGGCTCCCAGTGCGCCGCGCGCCCTAAGTGCACCGCGCCACCATGTGTGTGCGCCGCGCACTGTCACAGTGGCCCAATTTGCCTTGCAAAATAGGGGAGGGGGTTTTAGTGATAATTTAGGATGATTTTCTTAGGAGATATGATGGAGGGGAGGTGAGAATGATGAGGGGTGAGGGGACCAGGGTAAGGGAAGCAGAGCCTTGGTGGCATCATCACAATTTTGCAACTCCATTTATCATTTTTCTCGGTGATCTTTCCATGGTTGGCTTTGTGCTTTTGGGTACCATTTAAACATCTTATAATCGCCATATGATTGCTAGACCTGATGTAGAAGAAGTGTCATAAAGCCTACCTCTTGATTTGATGAGCTGCACGAAAGCTTGGAACAATTTTGCTTTGTTTTGAACTATTGGACTGTGTGCGCCGCGCGCTCTTCCTAGTGCGTCGTGCACTTTATATGCACCGCACCCGTGTTTTCTTTCAAAGGCGGACTAGCCGTGTATGCGTCGCGCGCCGTGGATTCACCGTGCTCCAGCCTGTGTGCACCACGCACTTCAAACTGCCTACCCACTCACTCAAATTCTTACTAATCTCACTCTTCCTCTTTTGCAATGTTTTTTCTAAATCTCCAATGGCACAATGGCTTTGTTTTGGGCCACAACATGTATTTGTAAGCTTGAGAGAAGATGATTTGATTTTTTTCTTCTTTAAAAACCCATTTTCTAATGTTTTGTATTTTGCACTTTTTCATTGACTTTTACAGCTTTCTGTCTTTTCCATCTTCTTCAAAATTTTGGCTCTCTTGATGAAATTTTTGGCATTCCTTTGTTGGGATTGTTTGAATAGGCCTTTGGCTTTAACATCCATGACTGCATTTGAAAATGTCAACAGACGACGTTTTGGAAAATTTGTCATGGTTGACCTTGTTAAACTTTTCTTCAAAATGGAGTTTTGAAGAAGAGTCGATGTCTCTTGTGATGAGGATGAAGCTTTCTGCACTGTAGGTGTATAAGGTCTCCCTCTAGCTTGCATGGCTTGTTTCTGGGCATGCTATTTCAAAGACCAAACTTGATGAATTTCTAGACCCAGACCAAAAATGACTCTATCCTGAGATAGGACCAGACTTTGACTATCATGAATTTAATTGATTTTGGACCCAGACCTGAACCAACATGGGCCAGACATGAGGGAAACTGACTGACATGACTTTCTCTGTCAGGTCATGGAATGCCCCTAGCAGAATGCAACTGGAAGAGAGGAGTGGGACAACTAATAATGAAATGCATAAAGAGTTTTGATCCCTGACGGAGGGCTTGACCAAGCCGACTCTAACACACCTTACTGAAGGGAATTCTATGCGAAAACTTGTGGGCAGGGAAGTAACCAAATGATCAATTCTAGCAACAACTGGTTGAGGAGATGCCTTGGGATTACACATACACACGAATGATGAAATATAACTAGGCTACTAAATAGATATGAACTTTTAGAAATAATAATGTGCCAAGTGGTGTAAGATGTGAGACTCTGAGAATTAGGGAAGAATGGCGTCACCAAAGGAATTCGTGCATAGGTATACTTGAGATTCTCAATGAGAGTGAAATGAAGCATGAAATGAGACAATTAACATAGGTTAGGATTTATTTCTTAGGTCTTGCTTCTTAGATGAATGGGATCCATGTTATACAAGTGGAATTATTTTTTTTTTTTCCATTTTTTAACCCAATTAGAAAGATATAACATGAGGTATGTCTATGAATTTGTGCATAGGTATACTTGAGATTCTCAATGAGAGTAAAATGTAGCATGAAATGAGAGAATTAACTTAGGTTAGGATGTATTACATAAGTCTTGTTTCTTAGTAAATGTGATCCATGTTATACAAGTGGCATTATTTAATTTTTTGCAAGTTTTTAACCCAATTAGAAAGCTACAACACGAGGGATATCTATGAGTTGAAAAGTTGAGAGATGTTGTTATGGTCCCCAAAAATCCTTTGACTCCATCATAGCATCCCCACCCATTTCATGATGTTTGCAATCGGTACCAAATTTCATGAAATTCTGGCTTAGTTGGGACCCAAGGTTTAGATGTAGGGACACATACTTGCACAACATAGCAAAATAGTTATTATCTTTGGCTATACATGACTAAGATCAGATCCTAAAATTCTTGGAAGGGTTGATTGGGTACCCAAAAATTCCCTTAAATTTCACCATGAATGTGGGGATGGTCCCCTAAAAGTGCTTATAGACAGTATCCCCACCCATTTTTGGGATGTTTTCAAGGAATACAAGTGTTAATTTTGAGTTAACATGTTCTTTTCTTCAGTTAGTTACTTATGTTGCCATTATGTTTCAAGTGTTGTCCTTGATGGCAACTCACTCAGAGGTTGGTACAGGTTCTCAGAGGTTGGTACAGGTGATGGCAACTTAATCAGAGGACAGATCTCAGTACAGCAGGACAAGAAAGAGATATACGCAGGTTCATCAAGGAGAATCAGCGTGTACACGCAGGTTGGATTCAGTAAAAGCGCGTGCATGTGAAAAGTATCTTTGGTCTGTGGCGGTTATTCCTTGGAAGTTGTGCCTATGGTTTTGGACCATGGTGTCTCGATGGACGTGTTGATCCCCACTTTTGAGTTGATGGTATTAGTTTGTTATGGTTTTGGACCATGGTATTGAGCAAGGCCTAAGACTATATAAGGAGAAGATCATTAGGCAAAGATATGTGAATGGTGTGTCTGATGAAGTGAGAGGATCTGGTATTGCTGGTTATCTGCTCGAGACGTTTGGCAAGGGTCGGATCTGACAGCGAAGGCATAAGAATCTATTTCTAGATTTGCACGCGGGTTGCCTTTGGTGAAAGCGCGTATACATGCGGTTTTGGTACGGTGAAGTAGCGTATGCTTAATAAGAATTGATATTTCAGGTTGTTGCTGATTCTGGTGGTTGTTGCAGAGTTCTGGGCTCTGGTTTTGTTTCTGTGTACTTGATGACAGGGTTGCAGTGATTCAGTA